>JAHPZR010015850.1:5000-10000 GCA_019787425.1 Platygyra sinensis | reverse complement strand
AAACACGACATACGCGCGGCCATTTTCATTTTTTGCAGACTTAAAGTGTCCATTGCAAGAGTTGAAGTTTTCTTGCCTTCCTCTTACACCAAAATGCGCCCCGTAGTCCTCGGGACTCTGGCTCGCAGATGCTGTCTTTTTTCTGTAACTACTTTAATTCGGTGTAGAAATCTCCGAGAACCTCTTCAAGATCTTCGAGCGAGAGATGTTCAATGGCTTTCGGATTTTTTCTCTCCAAATATCTGCGTAGCTAAGTTTCGGTCGATTTTTTTTTGTTTACTACTGCTTCTTCATACCAAGCTTTTTTTGTTTGTCGTCAACGGCAAACCTGAATTTATCCGATCAAATGCGACCGATACAATTAAAATTTAATTGTTCAGTTATCGATACAATTGGGAAAAATTGTTCTGCTTCCAACCAATCAGAAGCGAGTATTTACGGTAGCAGTATTATTAGTAAATTAATGCATCTGTCTTTATGTATTATGTTTCTTTTGTAGCGACTTATCCTATAATCAACTGCAGAACTTTTCAATACCGCACTCGGCAGCCTCGTGCGGTATTGAAATTTCTCGTTCATTGTTAGTGAACTCGTGCAGGTAAATCCCGATAATTCACTCGCTGAGTGCGTTAACCTGTTATTACACGGTGGCGAGAAGATATGAATTTTATGTTCGAGTGGCAAGAACAATATGCTCTTGCAACGAGAACATTAAATTCGTATCTTCGAGTTAACGTCTTAATGTTCTTTTCGTTATATAAACGTACTGATAACGGCGTTTTGATGATTTTCGGCAGATTTCCAAACCACTTTCCGAACACTTCCGAAGATTTTCCAAAATTGTCCCGAAAACCAGACGAACGTTTCCCGAACATTTTCCGAAGGTTTCTGAAAATTTCCCAAGATGTCCGAAGATTGCCGAGGACTTTAGAGGAAGACCCGATGATGTTTCGATGATACACAAACGAATTTAAGTAAAATTTAAGCGACAAATCTGATGTCAGTGAAATCATCGATATCTTCACATGTGAAGATATCATATCTTCACATGTGAGGATATCGTATCGTTTTTATCAATTTGTTACCACTCGGTATACCACTGACTTTTATATAATAAAATGATTCCTTCCTATAGCTGGAATCTTCTTAATAGGCAAATGTCAGAGAAAACCCTGCAGAACCAAAAGATTGAGGTCTGCACTTGTCCTTCATCTTTTGACAGTTTAAAAGATATGAGTAGCAACTGTGACAGTTGTCGATGTAATCGTTCATGTTTTCAGTGGAGATATCACCTCATCAGTCATTATTATTTGCTCTCGCAAGATGTCCCAAATAGCCGAAATCTCGGGCAACTGTAGCTGAGCTTAGAGGACACTTGGTAAAAATACCAGAACGTCCTTATTGAGGTAGGATAAAATATGTCCTGTTATTGGTTTTGCTGAGATATATTAGTTTTAATTATTCGGTTTTCGCGAGGAGCCAAAAAAATATCGCCGCTTAATCCTGAATGAGCGTGACCCAAATTTTAGCCACTTTCTGCTAGATGATATGTTTTCCAAAAGTGCGGCAGTTGATTTCTATAGAAAATAATTTTTGTGATTTTCTTTTATGCCGTTATTAATATCCAGTTTAGTTAAAATGGTATCTACAGGCAAATCGGAGAAACATTTGTCGCAAAGTCCAAAAAAAAATCATTACTCAGAATCATTTCCCTCAAAATGTTTTGCCATTTCGACTTTCTGCGATTTCTAGCCAAGATTTGCTGAAAAAAACTCATTACCTGGACCGCAGAATGCAATATTTAAGCTGTGGCATCGTTATTAATCGTTCTACCGTAAATGTTCTGATCAGTGCCGGGCCGGGGCGCTTTTCTTCGGTCTAGATTTAAGAGAGTACTGGGTGTAGTTATTCGAAGGGGGAGGGCGCTTTTTAGATTGTCTTATTAAGGTACCAGTGTACCCCAAATTTGATCATTTTTCAAAAAAGTTGTTTTCCGCTTTTTCAGATAGATCTTATTAAAATCTTTCATTTAAAAAAAAATTTATGAAAAAAAGATTGATTCTAAGCAAAGTTATTAACGAAAAACGTTTCTTTCCATTATTTATCTCTAATTGGTCAACACGTTGTCAACACGAGAGTTAATTTGCATTAAAAGATCACGTGACAGACGCGGTGTTGTACGATTTCAACATGTTTGTGTGCTGGTTCGTTCTAATTTGTTATCCTGCAGAAAAGGCGTAATTTTTGCGTATTTCTGGCGAGCAGAGGCGAAAGCGAGGCGAGCGCGAAGCGCGAGTTGCGTGCGAGGGGAGAAGCGCTAAAAAATCCCATTTTTGTGATCCTCTCCTCGCACGCAACTCGCGCTCGCTTCGCTTTCATCTCTGCTCCCATGAAATACGCAAAAAATTACGCCTGTTCTGCAGGCTATAATTTGTAGACAAAAATTTTAAAACTTTTATCTATTCCATGTCGTCGAAGAAAAAACGCAAAAGTCCTAGCTTGTCCTTTTGGTAGTGCGAAGAAACTTTCAAAGAGGAAAAAGGGCTCGATTTGAAGCTGATGTGTTAGCGGCTAGTGATCGAGGTTCCTACTTTGAGCAGAAGAAATATTGCTCTAGACGAGGAAGAGAATTGATGGGAGAACGAGACCGTTAGTGTTAGTGTTAGCCGGGCGAAAATTGAAGGCAAAGGAAAAGGCAAGGACGAACCCGCAGAACCGGACTCACAAGAGTCATGACAAAAGTTGGCTGGTCGAACAAATGTTGCCGAAGATCGCCTGCCAGAAAATCTCTTGAAATCAGTTTCTTGTCGGTTTTCTTAAGCCGATGTGATTTTCTTGGAGAATGTTTCTGCAAGATCCGTGCTTGCTTCATGTTGGATCCTGTCCTGTCACAACGGGGATTGCTCATCGAGGAATACACATTTCTCTTATCATAATTTCCTTGGCGCTTTCGCTGTTCGAAGTGATAACTTCTTGATCAATATCTGCACGAGTTACGTCCTCGAAGATTTCCTTTTCCTTGTTTACGCGAACGCTTTTTCCTTGTCTTCAGCATCTCTCAAGCTGTTTCGTTGGAAGAAATGCGAGTCCACATTAGCTAGGGCTTTTAAAAAGTAGAAAACCAAAAATTGAATGAAAATTATTCAGGCTTTACTAACCTACTTGCGCGAGCGGCGGAAATCAGAATTTGCAAAGGATATTTCCCGCCAGGAGCAACATTTTGAGCCGCTTTGTAATTGATATGAGCTCTATTGTTAAAGTAAAATAATCCTTCACTTGGTCTATCAACAGGTCATTGTATTCCGACATCTTGAGTAATTATCTCATTACTGACCGGAAGAACGCCGTAAAGTATATTTTCCTTCATATCTCGAAACGAAAATTTCGGGGAGTGAAGCGCACATTTAAAGTTCGTTTCCGGCGAATTTTCAACGTTTTTCGCTGAAATTAGGAGAGAATGTGGCCCGATGATGAGGCAAAAAAAACGGTGTCGGGGAATTTTTATTTTTTACTTCTCTCACAAGTTATGACTATTTTAGTGAAGAGAATGCGTGTTTTTTCAAACTCTCAATGTTTAACTGCGTGTCAGAATCAAACCAGACAAGTAATCAAAATTTCCCGACACCATTTTTTAGAGAAAGGTGTCAAGAAGACATAGCGATATTAATCGCGTTCTCCTACTCAAATCTGACCGGAAACGAACATTATTAGTGAACCTCTGTATATCGAGAAATAGCGCGCTATATTTGAGAAACCTTAATTTTTTTTTACGTTAGTGAATAAACCGTCGGAATCTACAATTATAAAAAGCTTTCAGAAAATATATACTTTAGTAGGGTTTGCGTCAACCGTCCAACCGTGAAGCGGCGCTGACGAATGAAGGTCATTTGGGGTACACTGATACCTTAAATCATAACGTAACTCGTGAATTGCACAGTTAATTGAGCCACTGATAACATAGCTCGGGCTCCAGTTCGTACGGCGAAGTTGTCTTTTGGTTTGTCTTTCACTGAACAAACTGTCATTGGGCATATTCGGTATTTATGGACTTTTCAGATGCTCGGCAGTGCCTTTTTTAAACTTAGAGTTCACACTGTGTTTATTCGTCGGCAAATAGAGTCCCCCACAACTTTGGTTTTTTGGAAAGGTCTTCGTGACTTGTTTAGCACTGGGGCTTTTGGCAAGCTACACACAACACAGCTAAACTGAAACAAAATGTTTTGTTCAAGTAGCTTGGTTACGAAGAAATCAGAGGGCATCAATGCACTATAGGATGCATAAGTCGTCGAGATTACCGACTGGATCTGGAGAAACAGTCGTTATTGGACCGCTTTGCTTGACATTTTTCAACATGGTTAAAGAGAACTTTTTCTGACAGTTTGTCTTGTTATTTTTAATCTGATTTCCTTGACGAAAGACGAAGTGTTCAGCCTTGACGAGAAAGGAGTCAAAGCTTTAGTTTCTAAACCAAAAAGTTAAGTCACGGAAACTAAAAATGCTTTGAAAGGTAAATACAACCTGGCATTTACGAAGACGTTTAGCTTACAAGAGGGTTTTGAGAACAAATCGCGCATTGAAACAAGCTTCTTGGATTTAAGAAAGCAATACATGATAATTTACAGTATTATAACTCAGATTTTAGAACGACTAGTAAGGCCACAAGCCATAAAATTACTGAAAACTCGTAAGGAAAAACTGACGCTTTTTTTAGCGGAAGAACTATTTTAAACATGCTGTCACGCAGCGAGGCCGTTTGCGAAATTTTGAACATTTTTCTATTTTAAGAAGCTTCTTGTATCATTGTGAATTATCGAACTTCCTGTCATGTTTCTTCCATTTTGCTGACTTTTGGGGGCGGGAAATTTTAGGCTCTGCATATTTAATTTACCGCGACCTTCGCAGCCTTGTTTGTTAAGTTTATTCGCTGCGTTTGAGGTTTTTGTTTTATTTTGCTCGGCCAATACAAGAATTCCTGCGAAAAGAACTTCGTGGACATTAAT
>JAHPZR010015848.1:7500-24966 GCA_019787425.1 Platygyra sinensis | reverse complement strand
TTCTGTTGCAATTTGTTCTAGGTCAATTCTTAGGTCTACTGGACTAAAGGGGCTTTGAGCCTGTGCATACAAACGTTCTTTGCTGAGCATAACTGACTAACTTTAGTTGAAAATTAGCAGCTCTGCTACGTTTGATTGTGTACATGTATATCCACTGAGTTAAAAACTTGTAGGCCATCCAACGCACATGTAGAGGAGCGCTCCCATCTCAGAATAGGCCAAAGTTTAAAGTGGTACTATGACGAATATAGCACTTTTCCTATTTAAGACATTTTAAAACATAAAAAAGTAGACTACATGAGAAAAAAAAATGCCGTTTACTATTTTTAAATATCTCTTTTCGTTCCAGAGATACTCAAGTTTTTAAAATATGCAAATTAGCCAAGTGATGACGTCATACACTCAACCAGATTTTGTTCAAATATGACAAAAAGAGATATCTCAGCCAGCTTGTGTCAGAAATGTTTGATTCTTTGCAGTAAGATTCTACTAAATGTGCTCCACAAAATGAGCTTAACAGTTCTGTTACCATGGCAACATACTGGGTTCCAGATCTCCCCTATATTAACAGCTTTTCTGGCAACCTTTGGCGTTTCATTTTGATATTTGCTAACAGCACTTCATATCCATGATCCAGGAAGCCTATAAATATGTTAGCTCGACTTTGTGGCCTTGTTTAACATTTTAAAGCTGAAAATCACCAGCATATTAAAATCAAGAGGGTGAGGACTGAAAAAAGAGTGAGTTGCCATGGGAACATAATTTTTTACAGTCATAGGTGTGCTTCCTGTAGAACTATAAGCCTACCAAGTTTCAATGCTTTGTTCTGCAAATTAGCCAAGATAGCTCTATTTATATACTCAGTATAATGTTGGCAGGGTTGAGTGTATGACGTCATCAGTTATCTCATGTGCATATTCTACCCATTTTTCAAACTTAAATATCTCCGAAACTAATGCAGATATCTACAAACGGTAAACGGCATTTTTATTCTTTCATGGAATACTATGTGATACACTCAAAAAAACAAGGGGTAAAATTTTGATCATAATGCCACTCTAAAGCAAATTACCTATATCAAACCAAACTATTGAAACACAGTTACCAACCCGTAGAATTCATACTCGAAATTACAATATTTAAACAAATTTTCTAAATTTCAATACACAAACCATAGACAAGCCTCTTCCTTGCGGAGACACCTCGCCTAAATTAGGTGATGCGGTCCGGCCAGTCAGTAAATGTTTCACCCCTCATATATAAGGCTGAATCCTTTCAAAGCACCGAGGAAGTTCGCTGGCAGAAGGGAAAACATTACCGGCTATTCACAATACTCAAAACAGAGCGTGAATGAATTAGAATACCCAGCTTTAATACCCGTGGGACACCGTCGAGATATGCGTAAGCAATGCGCAGATCCTTAATGGGCATAATAGAGAGTGGAAAGCATTCTCAACTTAAAATCAGATAAGTACCGAGATGAGGGTTCTGTATGTTGTTTTGCACACCTTCCTCTAAAAGCGCTCTATCAAGCCTCCTATACCTAAGTAACTTCACTTACTACTCGCAACGACGACGAGTAGTAAGTGAAGGATTCGAGAAAAACCGGCGGGTACTTTTGGAGGGCGTTTGCAACAGAATCGAAGAAGAGGTTAAAAGGCCTAAAATAAGATAAACAAGATGGTGTTAGTTATATTAAAGAATCCTATTCCTGGGATTAAACTGGCGCCTTTTGTTGAGTCCATGTGGCATGAGGGTGCATAACTGTTCACACCAAAAAGCCTCTCTTGCGAGAAGACGATTATAACATCAAGACTATTATTACAACTGTTAAATAACTAAAAATCAAAATCTGCTAGAGCGCATGAGATTCTTTGTTAAAATGGATGGCAACTTCACAAAAACTCGTTTTAGTGATCATAGAAGACTTGTGGTTGCGTAAAAGAATTTTAAATTCATTACTTGTGGAACAAACATACTGCCCATTGCATTTCTTGCACGTTATTAAGGAGATGACATTTTTATATTTACAACTCAGAATCTGCGTAATAGCCTGATACGTCCTGCCAGTACTAGTGCTAGTAAAGCAAGTAGTCATTAGAAAATTGTGACATAGATCACATTGGGCTGTCCATTTGAAGCAACTCCGCTGATAATCGGGGACGCGATTTTGCTCACGAGGCTTAGTTTCTTTGATGTTTTTAGCATAACATTGCGGAAAATATTCAGCAATTTCACCAGTTTGTTCCAAAGGCAATCCTCACTCTCTATTTCTGAACTCCTCTAGCGTTTGCACTGCTTATGACATAAATGAACGAAAAGGCTGTACTAAATAGTGCGTAACTATCTCATCCATGATTTCAGACTCGCCTATACCTGGACTATCAATTGTAACCATGTCTTTCTGAAATACAATGAATAGAAACGTCGGCAGCCATTTTTTTTTTCAAGTATTCTACGAAACACAGTGGCACAGGTGTAAACGAGATGATCAGCCAAATGAGTAGATTATTACCACTATACTGGTTTCACTCTGCCTTTGTTAAGAGGGCACGAAAATGCCTTGACAAGATATTTTGGGGGCGCATAACTGGCAAAAGTAACCCCCTTTCCCTGACAATGTTCAGTAAACGAGCAATGACGACTTCATCACGATAAAGAACATTGAATTCGTTGGAAAGGGACGAGGTGATAAATTTTCCTGACATATGTTGCAAAAGTGAGAAGGTACTATGCCAAGACTTTTATCGGGAATTGTATATACGCCGGAGTTTAGCGCTACCGTGTTTTGCAGACATGTTCGCGTGAGAGATGATAACAGGATACAATAGTTAACAATCCACTCTTTTTATTCAGTTATTAACTCTCCTCCGTTTACAAACAATCAGGACCAGCTACAAAAAAATGGTCGGATACCACAGAGTTTCACGTGCATACAAAATGTACCAACAAATTTGATTGCCTCATTCATACTTTTCATATGCACACTCAAACTAGAATTGAACGCGCAAACTAATTAATTTTCAGCTCTGCAAATAGCTTACTTAAATTTTCTCTTTTTTACACTTATTTTCTCTTAATAATGGCGCCATGATGCCTCCGAAACGTCGAGTATTAAATATTCTAGTGCTTGCCATTACTGTACAGAAAACTGGAATATGCCGGTTTTTTTCGAAGAAGAGCAAGAACGTCCCACGGATAAATCACTAACCAGCGGATAAGTCTTGGCAAAACAAACCACGCTATCCACTGAATAGTGATTTATCCGATGGATAGCGTTATCCAGTTTTCGAACAACCGGGACCAGGCCGTTAAGTTCTCGCTTAAGACATTTGAAAACGCAGCAATCACCGAGGGAAGAAAGGCTTTAGTGCAGCACCTCTCAAGGTTAAGGTCAATGAAATGATGATCTTCACATCATTGTTTCCTTAAAACTCCATTTTGAAATTATTTTGACCCTGCTAAAAAAGAACACAAACGTTTTTAAATTTCTCCAGTTTGAAGAGCGTTTTCCAAAAACTCCGTTTCAGTCAGTGTGAACAGGCTCTGATCAAGGATTAGTTCGTGCGTTAGCTCTTACATGGAAATAGAGCTGCGTTTTCAGATTTTCACGGCGTGTTGTGGTCGAACTCTAAGACAAATAAAGTCATTACTACGAAAAATAGGTCAACACACTTTTGATTACAATTCTATATAGTAAGCGAGGGTTTATTATTTGTACCGAATGTCCTGTGGATCAGATCATTGAGTTCAGATTAAGTGAGTGGTCCAACATCTTCATCAGACAGTGTAGTAGTAAATTCCTCCAAACAAATCTTCGCGGAAGGGCGTTTCTCAGGATTTTCATCCCAGCACTGGTTCATCAATTGTTTCCAGCGGGCTGGAGGCTCCTTGCTACCTTCTACATGTTTCGGACGGTGGCCTCCATCCACGAAATCAAAGACAGCCATTGCTGGTCCCTTTAATTCAGCGAATGCCTGTCGCCCATACCACATCTCCCACAGCATTATGCCAAAGCTGTATATGTCTGCTTTGCTGTCATAAAACTTGGAATGAAATACTTCCGGTGCGATGTACACAGGGGTCCCCGCCAAAGTACCCGTGATGTCCTTTACGTCTTTAGAAACGCCAACATCAGTAATTCTTACTGAGTTGTCTTCTGAAAGCTTGAATGTAAAAGAAAGAAAACAAGCCATTTCAATGCAGTTCTACAAAATATCGTTTACTTTTATGCACGTTTAAAATCTTCTGAGAGGTATTATGGTTACGAAAACTGTGATCGAAAAGCTTAGGTAGAGATAAAGGGAGATAAAGGTTGAAAGAGAGCCAGAGATAAAGGTTGGACTATCCACGGGTGTTTTAACGTAGCCAGCTCTCAATGGGCTAGTTTTAATTAGTTGATTGAGCACTGCACCGGTATTCGCATATAACGTCTTAATTTCGTACATGACGCAGTGGAGTATTTATTTATGGGCGCTACCTATTCGACGTAAAATTCGAAAATTTTGGAACGAGGATAATTGGTACGCAGAAATTTTGGGAAAGTTTTCAAAAAATTCAGAAAGTTTTGAATTTCTGTATAGCAAAACTGACAGTTACAAAAGTGAGGGGACGCCACAGGGAGCATACGATTTAGCTGAGTAGGGAGGGAGTAGTTTTAAATAAAGGAACAAAAAGAATGAATATTTTTCCTTTGTCTACTGTTGTCATATCTTATGCGACCTTACAGAGAAAACCGCTACTCACAAGTCATGCTTAACTTTGTAGGGCTAAACTCGTACCTGGGCCTTTTTGCGCACTGCAACTTTTTTTGGTTTATATATAATCAATGACAAAGGAGACAAATCTTTGCAAAAACAATTTGAACGCACTCCGAAAATTCTCTTGAAACTCTAAATCTCGTCGCTTTCAAGAAACCAAACAAACACAAAATGAGGTCAGAAGATTTTTCTACAACTTGGCCGAATTTGTTTTCGAATACTTTTGGAACAGTTGGAGAAGTTTTCCATCTTTTGTAAAGATTTTTTCTCAAATCGCTTTTCGCAATATGATCATACGTCAGATACGTTACCTAAATCCCAAACACGTCATCCAGCGCGCGCTCAAGCTCCCCTCCCTCTCCCACACATGCTTTCTAGGATGACGTCATAATTTTTTACAAATTACTTCCCCTTCTGCTAATTGTTATCGCAAAACCTCGATAAAACGCTTCTAATATTAGCTCCCGACATGATGTTTTCGTGCGCTGATTATCCGGCCTTGTATGTACGCACAAGAAAAGCTGCGAACAGGGAGTGGGGTTTGTAAGTTCCGACCTCATTTCGTGTTTGTTTGGTTTCGTGAAAGCAACGAAATTGAGAGATTCAAACGAATTTTCGGAGTGTGTTCAAAATGTTTTGACAAAGAGTTGCTTCACTTGTCAATGTTTATTTGAAAAAAAAAAAATGCAGAGCGCGAAAAAGGCTAAGTAGAGTTTAGCCCTGCAGTGGTACGCAGGACTTGTAAGTAGCGGTTTTCTCTGCAAGGTTGCATAAGATATGACAACAGGAGACAAAGGTAAAATATTCATTCTTTTCGTTCCTTTATTTACTCTCTTCCTACGCAGCAAGATTGTGTGCTCCCTGCAGTGATGCCCGAATAGCGCGCGCGATCATTTTGAATTTGAAAGTTATGAGCACGATTATCGCGTACTCGAGTGAAGTTGCGGGTGTAAGTTTTCCCCTCTACCGTTTACGGCTTTTTGAGCAGAGATAAGGTCTACCCTATCTAAAAGCCCAACTACTCGCGGCGAGAATAATAGCAAAGGGTTCAAAGATTTCCCTGTCGCTTCATCCGAGGGAGATTATGAGCGGGAAAATAAGCAAAAGTGAACTTGTGGTAAGTCTAGAGAAGTTCGTTCTAGTTTAGAGATTTTCTGGTGGTTAAACGTGTTGTGTTCAGTGGTCAACGAAAAGTCCTCCGTTGACCGCTTACTGACAGAACCGTGATCAATTGAAGATTCCAGGAAAGTCAAATCAAATAGCAATCCCAAATATGAAATTTACCGACGAAAATTTCAAAACACCCCACAAGGTTGTCTTCTTTTTCCGAGATTTCCGAGTTTCCCTAATGTAAGGTATAGTCATTGCAGTAACAGCTGTTGAGTTCCTGTTCGTTGCATTAGCTTTAGCAGGTCGTTAAATGTTTCGTCTAATGAAGTCTGCGTTGTAGTTGTTCTTCTGAATAAAACTCGTTCAAGTTACCTGTTTTTGCTACGTTAACTGTACGGTGTGTCACAACCTGTTTCCCCTCGCCTTTATAGTCGTGGCTTTGTGTGAGGTTGGGTTGTAGGATGATTCGTTAAGTAATCTGTTGATATGCGTCAGTTTTCCGTACCTGTCGTTCGCAGTCCGTTATTTTCGCGGCTTGCCAAACAGTGTAGAAAAGGAAGTTTACCATTTGTTTAGTTTCTTTAGTAAACTGATGTTCGTTAAGGTGGTCATGAAAAGCGTCATCTTTGTGAACGTCGGTAAAGGTGTTCTCAACGCGGCGTAACCAAAGCGGTGTCGTTTGTCGGCAAGTTGTTAGGGCGCGTTTCTCCACTTGTTGCATCACAATTTCTGCAACAACAACAGAAACAGACTACCCCATGGCTGTTAATGCAACTACTTGTAGTGGTTACCGTTGCACTGGAAGCAAGCCGGTGTAAGGGAAAGGTTCAGCAACGGCATGATGTCGGTAGTTTAATGGGAAGGAGATTGTTGTATAGCGGTCTGGGCAGATTGAAAAGCAAGTTGAAGTGGAATACTGGTGAACAGAGATTTCGCGTCAAAAGTTATAATTTTGCAGTCGTCTGGTACTTGTAATAGGACAGTACTCTTAAGTTTAGCATAAAACACTGAGTTTAGTCTCAAACCAAGATGTTCTCGAGCTTGAGGTCCTTGTGGACTACTCCATGACTGTGTATAAACGCAAGAGCACCAGTGATCTCTCTCGCCCATCGACTTACTTCTCTAAACACATCAGGATTCCCGGTTGTTGCTGGCCTTGCTTCTGGGTTATCGAAGATCTGACTCTTTAAGTTTCCTTTGCACTTTTCCATTACCAGGATCACTCTTGTGGTGCCCCGTTTCTTGAAAAGGGATGTGCCATAAAACTTTACAATGTGAGGATGGTCCAGTTTTCTGACCAAGACAATAAAAAATACGCAATATACTTAAAGGAACAGAAAATTAAATCTGCTTTATTTCAACTGCCAGATTATGTTACACTGAAAATTAAAAAGGTCTGTTTCAGTCCCAAAGTGTCAATTCAACCCTGCTGGCCAAAGTCTGATTCAACCCTTCCTGGGGCCATTTGAGCGAAATCTGGGCCATAAAAGCTACATCAAAAAGCTACTCTAGCCCACGGTAGGGCCCATTTCAGCCGAGGGACCAAATCAGCCCTAGCTAATTGGACCGTATTGGCCCTGATTTAAGGGGGCCAATTTAGACTCGAAAATAGGACTGTATTTTACTTCCCAAAACGGCCCTATTTTTAGGGCTAAAACAGATCTTACTGACTTACAGTGTATATTTATTTATTTCTCATCTTACGCACCACAGTGCAGTGATCGTCTTCCACATACACCTGAGTAGGAACGAAATACTCTGAATTTCAGAAAATGAATTTAGAGAGACCAAATATGATCACTTATAATAAGACCAAGTTAAGAAAAACGTTATGCTGCGTTATCGGGGCAATCCACAAGATCATCCTTCAAAGTATCTGCTTCTCAAGGAGCCCTGTAATAACAGATAAACTCCTCTCAAGTCTTAGCTCAATTAGCTCTTACATGCATGAATCTCGAGGTTCGAACCAAAACTCAAGAATCACTTACCTTAAGAGTTCTACCTCTTCCATGATGGGGATTGCAATGTGGGCGTCAAGCTCTTTCCTGCAAACCTTTAATGCTACAGTCTGCACCTCCTCTCCTTGCCTTCTCATCTTCCCTTGGTACACAGCGGCAAATGAACCACTTCCGAGAAGTGAAGAAACCTCTTCTTTCCAGTCTAACTCCTCGCTCCTGATGTCAACGGCGCGGATGCCATTTAATGCAAATACCGCCAGATGTCCCCTGATATCAGAAGCTTCATCCATAATCGGTTGATACAACTCTTGTATCTCTATCTGTGTAAACTTTACATTACCGAGTTCTTTACATAACATCTTGTCAGCTTCGATCAGCTCTGGAATAAGATCTTCGAGTTTTTCCAGACACAGCTTAGCCTCATTAACTTGGTTCTCTACAAACACTTTCAGTACGCTTTCGTTTGATGCATTTTTGAGATAGTCTGCGGATGCCTTAGCCATAAAAGCACATTCGTCTCTTTTGTATTTCTCGAGCCTACTTATTTCTTCCAGTCTGTTTATAATCTCAAGTACGCCGACCACAGGGGCGCCAATCAACAGCGTGACTAAGGAAACTGGAATCCATATTGGACTAGTGACGCTGATGACAACCTTTTCCGTTGTAGTTAAGCCTTCTTTAGGAGAAATTGGTTCTGGAACATCGGGGTCATCATTTGTGACGGCACACTGGAGATTCCTCAGTTGCCCTTCAACAATATTGTACCACTGCTGAGAGCGTTGTACAAGGGACTTGCGAACATCTAAAAATACTTGGTTATCTTCCTCCCAATTCTCGATGATTTCTCGCAGCCGTGTTTGAAACACCTTCGTGATGTTACTGTGAGTGACTTCCCAGGAGTTCTCTGCCTTTGGAACGTCGTCTAAGGTCCAGGCGGTGAATCGAGCTTTGACATCATCTGACTTAAGATATTCGGAAAGCTTCTGAACAGCGCTCTTGACACTGGCCTTCATGTGATTACGAAGCTCTTCCATCATTTTAGTTTCTTTTTTTTCAATCTGATCCAAACGACAGATAATCGAATCCATCCGCTTAGCGACCTCAGCTTGGTCTCTGGAAGCGTTCATGACAAAAGCTTTTGCTTGATAAATTATCCGTGACAGCAAGTAATCCAGCCAGCTTCAAAAAATAAGAAAAACAATAAAACATAAATTAATATGTTATTCTGAACACCGGTGGTTCCCCGGTGGCAGAGCACTTTAACTCTGCCGGTCATGGTCTATCAGACATTGCTGTAAGAGGGCTAAGGAGGTGTTCTGGTGCCAGTTTCAGTCGGAAGAAGTTAGAAATGGAAATCATTTTTAGGTTCGGCACAATGCAACCAGAGGGCCTGAATAATGTTCTCCATTTCATAAATTCTGCGAGTGCGTCTAGTTTCCGCTCGCTTTGTTTGCGTTAATTTCAAATGAAGAGTCACGGGATTTTAACGGTTTTCACACTGAAGAAGGGCTGTGCCCGACACGTTTGTGATGTTTCACATTTTGACACTTTTGCATATTTCTATGCCATCAGTATTTTTTTTTATTTCCAGTCTTTTAAAAATAAGTGTCACGCTTGACCCAAGGATAACAAATACTTTCGTACTTGTTTCTCCTCTACATTAACATATTTATATGCTTGTTGTATCATGTATATGAGGTACCACTTGCAAATAATATGAAAGTGGAACGCCGAAGGTGGCCAGAAATGCCTTTAATATTGGGGAGGTCTCGAACCCAGTATGTTGCTATGGTAACTAAACTGCTAAGCTCAAGCACATTTAGTAGAATCTTACTGCAAAGAATAGAAGATTTCTGATTCAAATTAGATGAGATATCTGTTCATCATATTTGATCAAAATTTGGTTGAATGTATGACGTCATTACTTGGCTAATTTGCATATTATAAAAACTTGAATATCTCTGGAAGAAAAAGAGATATTTGAAAATAGTAAACAATATTTTTCTTCTCATGCAGGTTTCTTGTTTATGGTTTAATATGGCTTCGAAAGAAAAGATGCGACTAATGCTCTAACTTCTGAAAAGGCTGAAAACTATGAGGTATGTTACACATTTTTCAACAAACATGGTTGTAGCCTTGTGTGATCTTGCGTCACGCACCTCCATAACCCTGAAATTCAAAATGCTCTGGTTTCCTTACTAAGCTTGTTATCGAGCTGTAAAATTGTAAACAAATATACATATACCGCTTCTTATGCCTGATGAGGATGAAAATTTTGATGACGTCATGAGAAAACGATCTATATAGTTACATTGCGATCTATATAGTTACATTGCTTAGTCCTAGCTAGGAACTCTATCAATAAACACACTTAAATGCTTACTTCCAGTGCATTTCCAGTCGGGCCTTAATACTTTTCAAAACCATCGACCTGATGCCATTCAGCAAGGAGCAAAATTCTGCGTTGATAAATCCGTAGCTCTGAGCGATACTGGCGTATTTAGTTGACATAAAGATGATTTGTGACTTGTGATCAAAACCAGGCCAGCGCTTCTTCAGCTTAGTGATCACGTGATTCTGGACTTCTTCTTTTTCTAGCTCCGGAACTTGGTCCCACTTGTTGCACACGAACAAAGCACACTGAGATAAGACTGATCCTTCCCGTCCCTCAATCGTCATGTTTCTTACTTCATTCAGCAATTTTTCAAGCTGTAAATTAAAAGCACCATGAATGAAAAGAAAGACAAAAGAAGTTACGATTTTCGCTAACTTATTGACGAAAATAGATCGTTACTGCGGTTTCGTTACCGTGACCGTGGGCCGAGAGATAGGAAAATCTAGACGGCACAAAGAACCAATGAGACTGCCTCCCGTGATTGAGAATTACCTTTCAAGCTTTTGCCCTTGAGCCTTAGGTTCAGTAAAAATTCTCATCGTGCAAATACTCAGTAACTTCACTGCTTTAAGTCCATTTCAATACTCACTCGGTCTTTCTGGACTCCTCCAGCGTTTGCACTGTTTATGACATAAATGAAGGCAAAGGCTTCAGGTAAATACTGCTTGACTATCTCGTCCATGATGTCAGACTCACCAATACCCGGGCTGTCAACTATGACCACGCCTTTCTAAAATGTAGATAATGTAAAGGTGGGCTGTTATTTAGTCTTCTTTCAATTATTGCATGAAGCTCATAGGTATACTGTATGAGATGATCGTCACAACGGGTAGATTATATAATTTATAGATTGTAGAATGACTAAATTTTTTCATGTTTATAGCGATTTTCACTTAACTGCCGAAAGTAATCCGCGTTTGTTGGTTTTGCTTTTGCCACACTTTTTTATCGTCAATAAGCAGACAGACACATGATATGGCAACGAGCGAGAACGGACAATTTGACGATTTGTTATGGTAAGAACCAAATTGACGTAAGTTTTTCTTGCGCCTGTCCTGTTTTTTTTTTTACGATAACTGCAGAAATAACTTTGTATAACTTTGTATAATTTATATTTATATAATAACAGCAACAACAAGAACAACTTTATTTGCACCCATCATAATACAATATTAAACAAAATAAACTAACAAAAATATAGAGGAGGAGCTGCCCCAAATAACCATAGGGGCTAGAAAGAAAGGGGGGCTATACTTAAGTGATTTATCTAACGTAATAATTTTGGTCAGATACAACATACACACACACAAGTAAGGAAAAGGCGAATGTTGTATTTTAATAAAAAGAAAAAACAGTTTCAACCTGTATTGTACATGTATTGTCACATTGTCACATTTTGTACTCTGTTGATGCATTTCTGGTACACATGTACGAGCCCAGATGCCTATTGTTTTGATGGTATAGTTTGCCTTCCCTGTTGTTCTCTACTGAATAGCGGGGACGTTTCAGCTATACATGTTCCTTAGCCTAAATTAAAAGAGAATGAAATATATCAAAGTGCCTAAGTTATAAAGCGGCGGTTGTGCCCCAACAAAGAATTGCCTATTGTTTTAAAGCTTTTTGTTTTCTTTTAAAGATGATTTCCAGTCCGTTCTGCACACTCTCGAGAATTTGTTTACGACTTTTGTTTTGTTTCATGTAATACGTCACAAAATGTAGCATTTCGCATCTACTTACAAGAAGTAAATTCAAAGTTTCATGTCCACCGCCATTTTTCAATGCGAAGTTTGAAGGCTGTAAAACTCAGGGAAACTGTTTAAAAAAGAATTTAAATGTGCCTCAAAGATAAGGTAAGCAGTTCGTAACGAATAACATCGGTTTGCCTCTAATCTTTGTGAGACTGACAAACATTAGAGCGCTGAGACTGCGCACTATGTATGTATGTATGTAAATCTTTATTTAAACACAGGAAATCATCAGCTAAGCTTAAGTTAAAAACTAAATGCTTTACATGATTGCCGTGTGGGAATCCGACTACGGACTGGGAATCAGCTTTAATCCAAATTTTTCACATCAATCGATTTCTCGAATCGTTAACTAAATGTTTTTAACGACGCGATGGAATTGTGTTTTTAATACAATAAATGAACTTTTACTCTTTAGATTTATGACATTCGTGCAAACCTTACGTGTTTTGTGAAACATAAACGATCACCGATGGGACAATGATTATCCTGGATTGTTACAACCCACTGGATATTCTGTGGAGATGTAGGACTAAACGTTTCACGCGGGATCGCCGGTCTGTTTTTTGGTTACTAAAAACGTCTGAACTGAACTAATCTTTTCCATTGTTAAAAAAATCAACCATTTCACTTTTCCGCTGTGTTTAGAGGTTTTTAATTTCTCTTAACATACGAAATACGTTTCACTTTTCTCGTTGATCACCTGATACATTATGTGACTCCCTTCCCCCTCCCCCAGAGTTTGTACAGACGAATAAACGTTCGCTCATCCATATTTCGCTATATTTTTACGCTTTTTCCAAAAATCCTGATCTATTGTGCTCCACTAGCTAGCACGCTTCGCCCTATAGTTCAGCTAATATACAGTCGAACCTAACGCTTGCAGGAAACTCGTGGTAGTCGTATCCATGACAACAAGATGATGAATCACCTTACCCCATATAACCCTCGGACGTACAAGCTAAGTCATATCCCCACCGTGATACAATGAGGGACGGGTGGAGCCCCCTCTTGATTTTCTTTCTGTTAAGGCGGAGCAAAATATATTTACATAGATTACATACAGCCCTGAGCCTGCTCGAAGAGATGATGCCATTTTTGTTGGTTATGGCGTCATTTGACTCGCCATCTTGGATTTGTCTTTCGGATTTCATTATTTTCTTCAAAGTCAAGAAATAACGGAATACACCCAAAATCAACCTGCAATCCATATGAATTGTACAAATTAATGAATTTCTGCAATTGGATGAATCCAACTGGAAAAAATATAGAATTATCTCAAAATAGTTGATTTTTGGCGGGACTGGCATAAAAGTTTGCTGGTTGCCATGGGAACGTCATAAACAATAGACACAATTGACATGTCAAAATTTTCGAGAGAATGAAGGAACGGCTACTGAAAGTTTCAGCCCCTTAAAATAAATCATCCTCTCATATTTTTGATAAAACCTAATGGATGTGGAATTCCCCACCCCTTTCACGCAAAAGGGTTAAGTGGCCACACAAAACTCAAAAGAAAACTTTGTTTGACATTTTTTGGAAACATGAATGGCAGATAAGAGTCTGAAATAGAATTTCATGACTGATAAAAAAAATGTTAATTAAACAATAGACCCAATTTAAAAAGTACACGGGTCCTTGTTAATTGGGCAACCCTCGTCTCCCATATCACTTCAAACCACCTCCTGTTTCCCCTGAGGGTGGAACGTTCAACTATATTTACTACTACATTAGTAATGAATACCTTCAAAAGTTGGTGAGGCCAGAAGAGTTCAATTTTTTTGTAAATTGAACCTTGCTCTCGAACATTCTTGACGTGAACATAAGAAGAGATCTGCTGAAGATAACTTTGTTCAGACGATTCAGCCTTTAAAGGGAACTTCTTGATTGGAGAACCAGTTTTAGGATCCTTGTCCTTAAAGTGGGCGACAATACTTGGTTGTTCTCCATACTTCATTTCGCATATGGCGGACGTCGTGCAAAGTGCAGAATATGGAAGCAGTTTCTCTCCCAGAATAAGGTTAACCAAGCTGCTTTTTCCAGAGCTTGTCTCACCTAAAAATGTATTAAATGTCAATCATTAGATTACCTTCATATTAGCTTCTTGTCAGATCCTCAGTTCTGTTAGGAATGGGATTACTGAAAAATTCACGAAATATGAGAAGTAATCCCTTTTGACCTTTTTTTTATCAATAAATTTCGTTCATAGAATGGAAACATTTGCAGGTTAGCAGGAGTGTTTCTAAGCATGGTGTACTGACAAGGTTGAAGATACGTAAATCTCCTATTTTTTGAGCAATTACAATCAGTTCGATGTGGCGAAATTCTTGTTGTGCGGAAATCCTTTCATAAACATTTTTGGCATTAAACAGCTTATCGAGTCAACAAGTATTGCTTGATTTGTTTCATTTACTCAGTACCTGCCACAAGAACGAAGTATTCCTTTTGTCCCAGTTTTGCTTGGTGATGTGCTATCTTCTCTTCAATGTTGCCCATGTTCTTCTTCAGCAAAGCAAGAATTTCGTCATTTATGTTTTTTCAGATAGTCCTCAGTATCGAGGTAACCCTTAAGTAAAGCTTGTCTTTTAGAGCCATCTTCTTCTCTTGCTTCTGTTAAAATGGAAAAGGCCTAAAGCGTGAAAGCAAACACGATTTTATGCTCAAATCAAATTTGTAGTTACCTCTTCAGTCTCTCGACTGAAATAAGTTGATGCTAATATTCATGATCAACGTTATCCAGTCAATAATGCTTCAGCTGAAGTACCTTGTTCCGGAATATGTGTTAACGATAACAGGAAGAACATATTTGGCGCATTCTCCTACGCACAAAAGCTTGCAGTATAGAATCATTATAGCCTGCGAGCTTGGGCTAAACATGTGACAGAATTGAAAAAATGCAAATTGATTGGACCAGGCGCATCGAACCGTCTTCGTGGCATGTTTTACGAACCCACGATATCGGACCACACATCCACACTCATATTCTTCATTGGTGATATGAAGGAACAATTCAGTCGAATATAGGGCGGTTTCATTGACCAAGTTATTGGCGCAAAGTGATAAATCGTTGACTATAATTCCAGGCACTTTGTGAAATGAATAGTACTGACGGAAATGCAAGTCTGCCCCTCATGTAATTAACCTCCCACGCAGACAATCTTTGGGCTTGATTCCATGACGAGCCCAAAGAACGACTGTGCAGGAGACTGTTAAGTAATTAGCCTTCTAAAAGCATCCCACTTAAACTTTTCTGGATTTGAGCGGTAGTTCTTGCTTTCTGCTGTGATGTACTGTCCAAGAATTGCATTGGGGTAGGTGTTTTGTCCCCAGCCGCTAAAGAAGTCTTACTGACAATGAGCTCTTGTCACAATTTGTACGATAAATCTGAATCGACAATCAACAATCTAATAGTGACTGGTGGATACTGATATAGTATATATCGAATATATAGAAAAACTCATTTCGCCTTGAACTCTAGGAAAGCGAATCATTTCAATACTGTGGCTGTCACTGTAAGAAGACGCATTGCTAAACGGTTTGCTCTAGCTTATTACAAACAAAAAAATGTCCCGATCGTTTCGTGTTTCAAATGAGTTTTAAGACGCAATCCGATAGAAGATGGAGCAATTTAAGTTTTAGTGGACAAAAATCTGGACCAGAGTAATTTTAAATATTTTACAGTCAATTTTACATTTTTTTAAAGCTAAATATATAAATAATTGCCTGAAATAACCCCGAAAAATAATTTCCCACGGGAACGAGAGAACATAAATTTCAAAGTTCAGTGATTTTGTGGAAAGACAGGCAAAATTCCATCATCAGTTTCATTTCACCAAAACTTCTAAGCGTTTCATACGAAGTTCAACGTTCGTTTTCGACGTTTGGTGTTGCTAGAAATGAATTGTTTTGAGAAGATAATTAAAAGAGCCCTACAGAAGTTTGGAATACAAAGTAAATAATCTTGGTACAAGATTTTTGTCCACTTGTTACTCCAACGTCTGGCGGATTCCGTCTTAATTCTATTCAATCCGAAGAATTCTTACCTGATATGCCTTCCAGCAAAGCTTTTCTGCTGACTCGTTTAATTCCGTTTTCACTCGAGTTTTCATGTCATCCAATGTTTGATATCCTCTCGACGAAAGACCAAACACCTTCATGACCTCAGCCATTTCAAGTATATCGTCGATTTCGTCGATGGTTTTCGATTTACGAGAAGCCATTTTACTGGTTTAAACAAATTTTAGTGGGAATGACAAATGACACGATGGGCGAAGATGAATGACTACACTGCAACGCAGAAAGAGGTCTTACTTTCAAGCAATGTAGACCATTTCCCTGAAGCTACAAAACAATTTCAGCGTCGTTATTGTGTGCAGTGGGCATAACTAATTAAGTCTACGATATGGGGGAATACGTCGTGTGTATTTGTTGTGCATAGCAGTCTCTCATCAATTACACTCATTTTTTTTAAAAATCTATGATTTGAAGAATTGCTTTACCAAGGAAGTATTCGCCAAATAATAAGTCCAGCCACTAGACTAGGGCTGCAGCTTCCAGGTCCCTAATTATCAACTGCGCACCAAAATGCCGCATGAAGTCCGATTATTAGTTCAAGTATATTCAATTTCACGTCGCAGACTGTTATCCTTTACGTACTCGTCCTCACTTATGAGAAAGAGTTGTGAAAGTACTTCTTGAAGAAGAGGTAAAGGATGAGAGATTTTTTCGGTTTGTCTCTATCTGATGGGTGGAATGAGATAAATGTGTTCTAGATTGATGGTGAAATCAGTTCAGGAACTATTTATAGCATCAAAGCTTACGGCCAATTATGTAGCGGTGCGTTAACACAGATAACACCGCGAAGCTAGTTCGTATAGTGATCAGTCCTTCAAGTTATTTTTCCTTACATCGGGAACCATGACGATGGAAGAAACTAGCCCCTCTTCCTGTAATTGTGTGACATAGCAAGAAGCACCCCCCACCCCCCTCCCTTTGCATGTTGACACCCCTCATTAATATAAACAGATTGACTGCCATTGTTACTTGGGGTGCTGCCTGTTACGGAGGTAGAAGAAACATGTCGACTAAGATAGACGAAATCGAAGAAATGGAAGTCCTCTAAATCGAAATAATGAAAATCCTTTGGTCTTAGTACAAGGGGATAGAAAGAAGTTGATGGAATGAAGACCAGACTGCGCGAATATTTATAAGAGCTAGATAGATTATAGCGATGTCTCTTGTTTACAAACATTGACGTCATATTTCTTTTCATATTCAAATTTGCCAGCTACTGAACAATAGCATGCATTGTTTTCAACATCCAATAAACCTCTGGTTGGGACATTAATGACAATAGGTGACGTAACGAGAAATCATCGCCACTGAAACAAAACGTTGGAGAAGTAACATTATAATTTCGCCTGTGAGTATGCGTTATTTCTTTATTCCCCGTGAAACAGTATTTTATTTAATGGCAAACAATAGCGATAGCGGGGAAA
>JAHPZR010015848.1:0-2500 GCA_019787425.1 Platygyra sinensis | reverse complement strand
AAATGGTTGGAATAGTGTTATCGCAATGAAAACGCTCCGTGCGTTCAAACTATTATTGCAGAACAGGAGCAACTGTTAACGAGGTTTTGGAGGAGAGCCACGTAAGGTGCTTTTCGTCTAACTTGCGGGGATGGTACTTGCAACTCCAGGCTCTCACACAAGACTTGTAACAGCGCTACCTTCAGTTTCTTCACTGCCTTGCTCTTAACCAAAGCACATATGTCGTATTGGTCAACGACGATAGGGTGGCAGATTTGCAAGGACGATAGTACCGAGTCTCTGGCTAAACAGAAGTTCACTTGTTCTTCTACCGCAAGCACGTCCTGATCCGTAACTGGCTGCTGACGTACCTTAGCTGCCATGCGTGAAAAAAAAGAAGATATCTGCTGGGGGGACAGAAATTCCTCTACAAGAAATAACCTCTCCCCATCTATGGCTCGAGCACGCCGCATTTCTTTTGCGACAACTTCTGGATCCAGCTTCCTTCCGGAGGCTTGGCCGATGTTGAACTTGGCCTGAAGGTATGATTTCTGATTTTCATTAAACCTTTCAACCTTTTTCGCTTCTTTTAAGGCCCAGCCCTCACTGGCTTTCTGCTTGCAGCTCGATGAAACAGCTGGCCTTGTACTTTGAGAGAGGGAAGAGGGCACGCACCCTCCTGAAGGCGGCTGGCATACTGCTGTTTGGCTAAATCCAGCATGGAGTACCTTTCTGGTGACAGCTCGCAAGCTTCAAGAGAAAGGTGTCGCTCAAGGGCAGACGACCGTTGAAAAACGCGAATACAGCCCTCCTGGGGGCAGGAATACACCGCTTTGTTGTAAATTGGTCCCTCCGGTTCTACATGTACAACTTTCCCATCACGTGTGCGGGCTCTGCTTGAGCTTGGCTGCCTTACGGTCACAGACTTAAAATCTCCGTCTGAAAAAGGAACAGACAGCCAGCTGTACTTCACATCTGTGAAAAGAAGGAAATAGTGCTTCAATTCGTCTTCCACTCTATTGTAAAAAAGTGTTACCATTGTAGTAAAATTACAAAAACCATTACGTACGAAAATAAATGCTAACTGGTAGTTGGCACGGGTGCGCCTCCTCTTCACGTGGGTCAAAGTATCCTAGTTAATTTGAAAAACAATACAAGGTTTTGAAGATGGCATGTCAGGTTTACAGTGGCTAACCGTGTAATGCCCTTCCATGCACGTTTCAGTCATTTGCAGCAAGCACTGTTCCATAAAAGATTGTCATTTACAAGAGAAAATGAGATCACGATCTCTTGTTTTTTTACCATGCACTCGGAAATCAAAATTCGTATCTCCGCTGCGCGGTGTATGTCCAAAATCTACCAAAAATCAAGAATAATTTTCATAGAAGCCCTCGCGTTATTGTTTTCAATGAGCAAATAAACAACAATAAGAGAACAATATAAAGACTCAGATTTTTAATAGAACTCGCCCAGCGTGTGTTAATAATAGCTATGGTACCTGTAATTTTGTCTACCACACACTTTCCTACGCCAATTCCATACGCTCGCCAGGCCAGTAGGTGACCGTCTCTAAACTGGAAATTGTTTAGTTTGCTGATTCCTGGGATTTTTTGTTGTTGCTGAATGTTTGCTTGCCCCTCCACAGCCGGCAGGACTGCTACTCGAACACCAGTGACTCCTCCGTGAGAAAGTAATGCTGTCTTCATGTCTTCTGCATTCGTAACATCGTGACCCTCATTGATGTACACACGAATATGCGATTTGCATGTGGCTGC
The DNA here is from genome assembly GCA_019787425.1 of Platygyra sinensis. Classification (NCBI taxonomy): domain Eukaryota; kingdom Metazoa; phylum Cnidaria; class Anthozoa; order Scleractinia; family Merulinidae; genus Platygyra; species Platygyra sinensis. Next base: position 746 of record JAHPZR010015848.1, on the reverse strand, counting down.
TAACCTATCGCAAGGGCCCTTGCCACCCTGGGGATCACTGAAATCAAAGCGAGCCACTTTAATGCCTGTGGACTGTTCGATGGAAGCACAGGAAAGGACGGTGCTGGCACAATGATAGCAACCGGCATTGTCCTGGCGAAAATATGCAGTTGTTACCTCCGGGTGCTGGAACTTCAAAATGCTTAGCACATGCTGCATCATCAAAACTACAGCTAAGCTGTCCTGACTGCAGGATTGAATAATGTGAACAAAAGCCTGCGATTGCAGCTCCCCATCAATTCGTCGAAAAACCACAGCGACGTGCCATGAAATTCCTCTTTTTCCGAACCAGTCTTGTTGGGACTCTCGATATAGCTGCGGGAGAAATTTCATGGCCCAGTCATTGACTATCAACACGATTTCTGGGCTGAGCAGGTCCACCACATCGATCCGTGACTGATCTTGTCTCACTGACCGCAATTGGTGACTCTTCCACTCTTGAATCGCTCTCTGTGCTTCTTCATAGAGATACAGCGTCTCGTCTCTTTCTTCTTTGGATCGAAACGTCGTGTCTTGTACCGCTTGGCCGATGTCTTTCAAGACCACGTTGATTGACTGACACTGGTCACACTGCTCCTCGTGTTGGTGATCACAATCTTGTTTGAAGACGGCCTCGTTTGGGTCGCTGAGAGCGTAAACACTGCAGTGGTCAGCCACCGTAGATTTATTATCAATATGTACCTTGATATGAAACCAAAAGCGCATTT
>JAHPZR010015847.1:15000-28088 GCA_019787425.1 Platygyra sinensis | reverse complement strand
GTTATTATCCATTGCAGACCACGTGATATTCTCTATGAAATTGTTCTTTGATCCATTTGAATTCAGTGAGGTACACTTGACTGGTTAAAATTCTCACGACTATCATCTCATTGTCTGAAATGGAGCAACAAACTGCCCAAGGGGTGGTGAGACTTGCACTTCGTCTCTGCAACTGCACCTACTTAAAGGGGCACTGTCACGGTATTTTAGCGTCATTTTACAATGCCGAAACATGTTCCTGCATCAATGGAAACCCAAAAATAATGATACAGGTTTGTTATCTAGGACTTTATCACTACTCCGAAACCATTTATTGCCGCCTAGCACTTAGCATGGCAAGGATGGAAATGGATTGAAATTTGAAAAAACTAGCCAGTTTTTTCAAATTCTAGAGGCATTCCTTGAAAATATTGCCAGAAATTCATTATGGTTTACTCTCCGAACCACCATTCTTTTGATATATCTCTTCTAGTCTATTTGAGCATTTTGGGAAGGAGTAAAGGTACCAGGTTAAGATTTTAGGAATGAATGAAGCTGAAAACAGCAAAACTCCCGTGACAGTGCTCCTTTAACAAAATTGGAATTGTTAGGTGTTTATTAAACGGATTTGTACGTTCCTTCCCTTGAGGCCAATCATCAAGTGCTTAATGTAATCAGCTTTGCATCATAACCTAGTTATGGGCCTTATTTAACCAGATCCGTAACCAAACAGATTTAAGATTCGTAACGATCGCTCCTCTGGACTGGAACTGATAGTGCGGTAGGAAGAGTCAGCACACATCAGACTAGAAACCGAATGGCGCACGTGTAACGCTAAACGACACTCATTGTGCACGTAACGCGCAGCGATTGGCTGGTTTACTTGACGTACTAGAAGTGCTCGCGGCTGATCAAATGAAAAGGCGGCGCCGTACTTAGAAGGATTAGAAAGTCCTGGACAGGTTATTGGAAAATAGCTCTAACAAACTCCGAAAAGGCTTTAAAGGGGCTCAGTCACGGTTGAACGGTTTGAAAAGTTTAGCTAAACTTTTCAATTTCGTTGTCTGCAATCCGAGTCAATCTTCTCCATCCTTAACCATCCTTGTTCCTTTATGGTTTATTATCGTCTCTTTGATGTTTTTCTATCTTTGTAAAGTATTATTTTCAGGTTTCCTTCAATTTAACGGTAATTTTGTCGATGCTCTAAATAACTATAAACACCGTGACTGAGCCCCTTTAAATGAGATTTACAAGAACCACTAAGGGCCGATTTACACGGCACGACTTTGACGCATGCGACAAGCTTACGACAGGCCTACGATATGACTTGGGACCATTTACACGCGTACGACATTTTCACTTATAAAATTAAATATGCAAAAGTTTTCACCGGGATTTACGAAGCGAAAAAGTTCTAACAAACGTAAACAAATACTTCAGCTGTCCTGCGCTTTGAAAAAGCTTCCTAACGAGATGTTTTTCGCTTTAATCCGTTCCGTACTTTTCGAGAAACGACTTCATGTGAACCAGTCAACAACAACTTCGTCCGCCATTTTGACGCAAGAAAATTTCTCCTTCGTCCCCTAGTCAGGAGAAGTTTGACACAAAACACGTATGTTCTATAGATTTCGGCTACGATTGTCGCAGCGTTTTAAAACATGTTTTAAAATCCTACGACAATTTTCTGACGTACACAACAGTCGTGTGCGATTTGCAGGTTTGATTTACACGAAGCAATTCATGTCGTAGGTCTGTCGTAAACTTGTCGCTTGTCGTACCGTGTAAATCGGTCCTAAGGGATAAGGGTTCCAGAAACCTCTCCTAACTAAAACTCTATCGCAGCCAACCACACCGGTTACGGGTTCAATGTCCGTGATAACTTAGAACGCGTCCCTTCAAAACTAATTAACTTATTAGAACAATGAGTAGCTTTGAAGTTTTTATTCGCGTACTTATTTAAACAACTCTCAGCACACTTTTTTTGCTAGTGGTACACAATAACAACCTTCAAACGTCCTCGAACTACGAACCAATCCTTTGTAATAGAACTACTTCTAATGATTCGTGCAGAACGCGCTCTTAAAGGGGCATTGTCACGCTATTTGGCAACTTTATAGAAAGCTAGGTACCTTCACATCAATTGAATTCCAAAACTAATGATCTTGTTTGGTTATCGAAGACTATTTGAAGCGTACTGAAACTGTTTCCTGCCGACTGTCACTACGGATGGCACGGATGGAAATGGATTGAAATTTCAAAAAAATTGGCCAATTTTTTCAAGTTTTGATGCCACGGGTTCCAAAAATAGTAGTAGTAGTGGTAGAAACTTTATTAACGTGTCAAGACCTTCTAGTTCGGGAGGTATTCCTTACTAATATGGGGACACAAATAATAATAGATAACACTATAAAAAAACTATAGTTTTTCTAGTCAGGTTACCGGTACAAGTTACACTGTAAATCATCGGTTAGACTGTAGTTCAAGGAATGTTGTTTATCTAATTAGCTGTAAGGTATGTGGTCAACAATATGTCGGCTCCACAACTACTAAATTTAGGGTAAGATTCACTAACCACAAGAGCCGACTACGAGCACATTCTAAGATGTCTGCTGCTGATAAGGATAAGGATGACTATCTATAAGCACTTCCATAGTGATGGACATCATGGACATCAGGATGTAGAAATACACCTGATTGATAAAGTTAATGGAAAGGAAGATCTGATTGCAAAGGAAGGGCAGTGGGCATATCGACTCCGGTCAGTGAGACCGGAGGGTCTAAATGAAAGTGATTTCTTTTTTAGCCAGAATCGGGGAGAACGCACACGCAATTAACATGTGGCTTGGTATATAATTAATTACTTTATGAGAATATGAGAAGTTTACTTATTTTCGGACTACAGTTTATTCCTCTTTTATGCTTACGTATATATCTCCATGAGTATGCTATTTTTTGCGTGCGCGCGCGTTAGGTTGATATTTGAACTGTGACGGTTATTTACGGCCGTTATAAGCGTGGCGCACAATTTGTATTTCAATAGCGTAGTAAACTTATCTGTAACGGTTTTACTTCATTCACCCTGAAGAAGACCGACAGGTCGGTCGAAATATAGGTGATCTTGAAAATGTGTCTTATCTTCATTTGTGTTTTATATTATCTCAATGGATTGAGTGCCTTAAGTCCAATTATGTTGTTTGTAAAGCAGAATGAAGCAGAATTGAGTCACTTTTAAGCATCAACCACCTTTCAGGCGATAGCTCTTTGTTTTGCCTGATATTTCAATGTCACATAGTAATCTGTCATCACTCTACAATGACCTTAGATGACATGCAAAGAATATGAGGCTGACCACACTTAGAAAAGTGCTTTTTTATACCACATGAGCTCGTCGACAAAGAAAATGCATGTACGAGCGAATCGTGAGAGACGTTTCACTGAGCTTGAACGAATTTACAGTTACTCCTCTGTGATACCTGTGAAATAATATTATATATATTTATATAATAACCCTATTCTCGCATTTTGATTGGTTCTCGGCTATGATCTATTAGAGGACAGATGCACGATTGACATCATCATTACAAAGTTTTTCGCCCTGCCGTTTGAAAATGGCGGAAAGTTTTGAGAATAAGGATAATATTTTACGTGACTGGGCAAAAGATGAGATACAAAAAAGTCTTGCCGAGGCATTCAACAGGTTCGAGAAGCCAGAAAACGAAAGATAAAGCCGTTTCTTTTAGGAAATGATACAGAAATAATTTTCGAGCAGTCTCAGTCGGCAGTCGAGCGAGACTAAACCACGCACAAACTTGGTCTTGGTAAGCCCAAAACCATTGCTTTATCTCGAATTTAACAAACCCAGTAAACAAAATGTTTCTGAGATTACTTTATTAAAAAAAATTCAACTCTTCCCAATGTCAAAACAAATGTTGACACACTGATTGATGTCAGGAATGAAACATCAAAACATCACTTCTTAAAATCGGTAAAATAAATTCAATACATAACCTTGCTTTCAACTCGCAGTTTTTTCTTCAGCGGCCGCTGGTGGGAACAACCAAAATGGCATCACATGATCAATGTTTTGCAAATCGCCGAACCGAAAAAATATTATAACGTGACCGGAATTTTTGAACCGCAGACTAAAACCAAACGGTCCGTGAAGCGGCCGAAAAACGCCCTTGTCCACGGACGTCTGAGATGGCCGACTGTAGGGGGAAAAATATTCAAGCCACGCCCACGAAAGAGGAACTTGGTATCTCCCAGGGTTTTGGTTTTCAAAATTTGCGACGAGTACCCGGGGGTAGAGTATCGAGAATAAACAAAAAACCACTTTTATTTGCGATGATGAAATACTCCTTATGTGCAGCACAGAGAGCACCGGGGGAGGAGGGGGGATACTTAACAAAGTTAAATACGGGGAGGCTCCGCTCCGAGGTCGAACCCTTTACCCTTTTATATACCATTTTGCCAGAAAAGGTACCCCTTTTCATATACCTTTTATTGAGAAAAGGTACCCCTTTCACATACCTACTTAAGAACACTGCAACCCCTTTCTAAGCCCTTGTAATGAAGTTAATGAACAATATTACGGTAGGCTGATATCAAGCATTCCGTGAAGAAATGCCATAAGTGCGTCCATTCGAAATATTTTAATTAAAGGCCCTTTCAAAAACCTAAATGACCGATTTCCCTACCCTATTATATACCTCAACTTGTGAAGTCCTTACCCTTTTATATACCTAAAGCCTGAAAGAGGTACCCCTTTCGGGCAGGGCCTCCCCGTATATGCTATTATAGGGAATACCCTCCGGGAGAAGGCAGCACAGAATAACAAACTCTCTCTGCCCCGTTTTTATTGTGTTTATCGTTAGAGACCGTTAGGATTGGTCAATAATTTATATGATTGATACGAGTCCTTTCACACAAACATTACAACTTAATCACCTTCAGTTTATAGCTGCCAGTGACTTTGGTATTTGTATAGGTAATCATACGGTTTCGAATTTAATTTAGAATTAATTTTCACGAGTGAGGTTTTCAAAAAGCTGAAATTGCACGAGCCACTTCCTTATAAACATTCTTCACCGATCGGAGTTTTTTAGATCATCAATTTAGCTAGACCGGCTGGCTATCTTCAATGGTAAATTGGGCTGCTAAACAATTGTCAAACTCTTTCCACGCTAAATAATTACGCTGACGAGGGTGTTTCAGGGTTGCCCTAAGAGAACATACCGCGCAAATGTAATTGGTCTTATACGCGATTACGTACATGCTAAAAATCCATCACCAAGCCTCTTTTGCGCGACGTTTTTTTTAACCTCCGTTGTCTTCGTGTTGTTTTCACGTGGGTATCCTTTTCATCTTTGCTGCTTTGGAAATAAGTACTTGATAAAATTTAAAATTTGCATTCTCAAGCAGAGGCTTGTGGTGATTTTAGCCTGCAATCTGATGTCATCGCGCATAAGGGTCGGCACACACGAGGGGACTAGTCCCTGCGATTGGTCCCTACAACTGGTCTTCGGAAGAGTTCCCGAAGGGACTGATCGCCGAGACTTGTCCCACGAACAGTTCACACGAAGCGTTTTGAGGAACAAGTCGCAGGGACATACCCCAAAAATTCAACTGGTTTGAATTCGTGGGACTAGTCGCAGGGACCAAAGTTGGTCACTGCGAGAAGCAAAACTGAGGTGTTCACACAATGGGACTTGTTGCAGGGACTAGTCCCAACGTGTGTACCGACCTTAAAGCTAGGCACACACTAGGGGACAAGTCGCGGGGACTTGTCCCAGGGACTTATCTCTTAGTGTGTACACACTAGAAAATTGACCGATTAGGGGGACTATTGGTCCCTGCGACTAGTCCCAGAAATCAAACCAGCTTAATTCGTGGGACTAGTCGCAGGGACCAAAGATGTGGTCCCTGCGACTTGAATTTCGATGCAAAATGCGAGCACACACTAGCGGTCTGGTCCCCGAAGCAAGTCCCTGCGACAAGTCCCTGCGACTAGTCCCCTAGTGTATACCGACCTTAAAGGCTTTTATCAACAACAGGAACAAATAAGTGAACACATACAAATCTGACAAATCCCACCCAGATGCACAGAACTACTCCAGAGTGTGCAAAAAAATAAGAGCTGAACAAGGCACGTAAGGTTAACGGATTTTTTTTTTTAGTGTTCTACGTGATATTCATGATCCAGGTCGCGATTCGCATATTTTTTCTTTTCGTAAACCGTGCCAGAGACCCCCTGTACGACCCTCATCAGACTGCTCGAGGCTTTATTAATTTGCCGTAGAACACTGACTCAACGAGCCAACCAGTGTACAACTTAGATCTAGACTCTTTCGTGACAAGCTTTCCTCGGGGCGCAGGAAAAAGACAGAGCAAAGAAGGGAACAGTGAAAGGAATTATTAGCATCCAAGTGCATGATTCCAAATCATTCGTCAGTGCGCGCTTCTGCCGTGAGTCTCCGAAAACCGGCTGTAGTAAGTCACCATAGCGCTAGGGTTGAGATTGACGCAATCAACTACCTTCAAAGTGCATGACTAAAATGAAAGCACAATTTTCCTACTGTGGCCAAATCAGGTTTAGTGAACCTGTACTTAAACCAGGAATACTAGAATAGCAGCATATCGTTAACCACTAACTTAAGGTCTTACAGCTGAAAAATTAGCTGTTATCAGTCAAAAGTTATAGTGAAGTACAGTCAGGGCGCAGCGCAGAAAACAGCGCGCGAAAAAATTAAAAAAGCGCGGCGAGAGGAAGCGAAAGAACGTCCGTGGGCAAACTTTACAAAAGGTCATTCCGCCCACTTATGGACCGCCTAGATAGATCCGTAACATGACCGCCGGCTTGTGGTTTTCAGTTGTCACTTTCTTTGAAATATGCTCACGGAATATTTTAAACTTTGTCCCTCGAGCTGAAAGCCAATACTTAGGAGACTTTAAAACATATTTTGCGATAGAAATGAGCCTAAACAAAGCATAAACACCTGCTGACCACATAGCAAATCACAGACAACGAGTTGTTAAACTCTGCTAAGCAAAAGGTCAATATATACCGAAAACAGAACAGCAAATGTACGGAATTGTCTCGAACCGTATTTACAGATCTTTACACACAGTCTCGCACTTTCCGGTTTCCCACCGAGGTCAAAATTTTTTTTTACTTTACCTCGTGTGGTTCCCTGATTCCCTTTGCTAGGGCTAACGCCCAGTGGGTTATTCATGGGTTCAATTAGCACTTTAATTTACACTTCAGAGTTAATTCTCTGTTCCACCATTTGTGTTCTTAGTGCTAGGCTCTCGGAAGTTGAGAGGGAAAAAAAGAGAGCGCGAGAGAAAAAATTCGAGAGCCTGGAACAGGCTATGTCGGCAAGACAGTGGGGGTCTCGCACGTACCTCAACCAATGAGGAATTAAATGAACCCATGAATAACCCACTTGGGCGTTAGCCCTAGTAAATGGAATCAGGGAACCACACGAGGTAAAGAAAAAATCTTTTGACCTCGGCGGGAATCGAACCCACGACCTCCGGATTAGATCTACCGTCACTCTGCGTTTTTATAGTCTTCGTCGATCATCATGTGTTGGTAAGGTAATGCGAACAATTGTGGAGCAGAATGACAATGAACATTCAGCATTTACATCGAAAAGAAGAAAGAAATTCCGATTTTAACGGATCTTCGGTTACTCTCCAGAGCTCCTAACAGCATGAGAGATCGTGTAAACTGAAGCATATTGTAATATTGACCCATGATGCAGTTCGGCGCGTGTCCAACCTCCTCTGCCTGCCGACTGAGCTACGCGAGGTCGGACAGAGAAAGTCGGGGACGATTAGAGTGGTGATTCGCAGCGAAGAGAAAGTAAGGGTAGGAACAGGCTATAGCCGACAACGCCCGACAAGACGCTTTGAGATCTAGCATCGCCTGACAAGCTTCGATCTTGTCGCAGACTTGTCTGAATTCACCCCACACGAGCCGACAAGTGAAGATTTTTTGTCGGTCGACTAGTGTGCGGCGGCCTTTATTCATTCAGATTGTAAGCCCACTTTGAAAGTTTAGTCCTGCGTGAAGTGTAATACTAAATTTGGAACGGTTATTCAAAGCAAATTTCATTTTGAATTCTACTAAAACAATTAGCCTGTTATTGGCTCTCAATGCCCATGAAGTGAAAGTTGATTAAATCGTGAGCAGATAATGTAATCGTTAATTAGGGTTGCTGTGTTGCATGTTTCAGGGGACACGCTGTCAACAGATAAAACATTCAGTGCAGAACAATGCGTATAAATTCATCATTGGTGCAGTCCGATTGAAAAGAAAGCCGCCATTGAATAGCATTTCTTATGTTCTTTCGAGACCTTAGCTAGCAGATCATATTATTTTTAGTCAAAACCTCATTATCTTTCTGGTTGACTGGCCTGCCATTGAAAGCAAAAATAAAATTGCTCTCTTTGCGATGTCATCGGTGACAAATTACTCCTTATTTTTGGTGCGAAATTTCTCTATACAACAAGTGTAATTTGTCATCCATGATATTAAGATGTAATCAAATGGACCAAATGCTATGCTCAAGGAATTAAGAAATAATTTCACTTGCTTTTTATCAAAATTCTAATTATTACCCGAGCCTAGAATTTTGACAAATCGCGCGTGAAATGTTTTGGCGATTCCACTCGTGATTTGATTACCGATGCAAATTTGTTGATGTGTCTGCACGCTCACCAGTTTCTTTCAGCCATTTCGAGAGTTTAAAATTCGAGAAACCGTGCATGTCCTTCTGTTAGGAAATTTGACCACCTAGTTCTCCCTAACTGTTCCTTAGAAACTTCGAACAAACGAAAAAAGATTGTACTTTGTTGACCACATCAAACCACCGGCCACTGAACGACTAGTTCTGTAATTTGACCAGTGAATTTAGTTAAAATGGCGGGTAATTTTTATTACTGCAAGCGAATTTACTAAAGTGTTACCTTCCATTCTCGTGCAGTCTACTCGTGAATGTCTCAAAATGGCTTCGATAAGACACATACGAATTTCGTCGGTCATAGTAACACTTTCGAGGGATTCTAACAGAGGATGCAACAGCATAGCCTCCTACGCAGACATTCTTTGGGCTCGCGATTGCGTGACGAGCCCAAAGAATGTCTGCGTAGGAGGCTAGCAACAGCAATGTCATTGTTGATATCCGTTGCATGTAAATTTCTTTAGGTTGAACAATTTCCCGGGGGGGGGGGGGGGGTACTCCCGGAAAAATTGGGTGGGGATGTGCGGCCCGCTTCCCATAACCCTTACCCTATATATGACCAAACTCTGCGATAATCCCTGTCCTATTTATGACCTGATCAAAAATTTGAAACCCTATTTATGACCTGAACCTTACATGAAATCCAGTTTTAGCCCTACGTTATAATTAGTTTCCTAGTTCAAACCATGATTTGTGAAGGGCTTTTGTTGATTTTCTTTTCGATAATGATGAAAAAGTGGCTTCTCTTCTCGGCTTAAAATCATCAAGGCCAGAGTACAAAAACCATACCCTATTTATGATCAAATTGGCCAAAATCAGCTAAAATCGATACCCTATTTATGACCAAAACGGCTGAAAAACCATACCCCTTGGGGCCGCACATACCTATATAGCTCATATAAGGGAGTACCCCCCCACCCGGGAACAATTTGTTGTCCGAATGAAAAGAAAGAAAGCATCAAGTCATTTTTTTGGGTGTTCATGAACCTTTAATTAATGCGTCGAGGGTTCATCTCCACCTTGGTTAATTACTACTGAACAATCTTGCCTCACGCTTGGTTAATAAACCAAATAAATATACACATTAAATTCCTTGAAGATCTCTTGAAACTGTGTTGGTCATGCAAGCTTTGCGGATGGGCTTTACCGAAACTGTAGATGAAACCTGACAGACAATCTAGTAAGGTACAGGTATTACCATCTTAGTGAAATAAGATAGAAAGGAAAACACTCCTTTATTGTGAAACGAAATTCCCACTGACTGATATTAATGGAATGATCGAGACTCTACAGTGTGCCAAATGAGTAATTGTAACAGGGAATCTCGAAAAACAAAACCGGCAGAAGCAAGTATGGCCGGCAGTCATACGCCCTGACAAGGATTTCGTCCTAGAGGCGATTTTATTTTCCTGCCCTGTCATGTCTTTAGCGAAATGCATATTAAGAACGAGGTAGAGGTTGGGGCTTCTTTAATTTGCATGAAACTCTGAACCCAAATTACCAACCAGTGTACAACTTAGATCTAGACAGTCTCAGCCTTTCATCGGGGCCCAGAAATCATAGCAAAGTAGGGAAGAGCGAAAGGAATTAATAGCATCCAAGTGGATTCGTGCCTACTGTACGAGCAGAGTCTCGTCGATCTCCTCATCGAAGGAGACTCTGCTTGTAGGGTAATCCGTTAAATTTGTTTAGTTCACATCTGATGCTTCTGATGTTTACACTGATGGTCAGTCACTAAACTGTTGAAATCCTTAGAAAACTAATGTCTTTTGTCAAAAATGTTTCGTGTTAATGGAAACTTGACATGAAACTTCGTAACAAGCTTGGAAGTCTGTTTAGAATGGTAATTATTTGAGAGAAGGGCGCTAATTCAACTCAATAGTCTATTGGTGTCAAGCGTAACGTGATTCAGTACATATTCACATCTGATCCTTTATTAATCACAATGGGCAGTCATTGAATTATTGAAATCATTGGAAAATTGATGTCTTTCGTCGAAGATTTTCTTGTCTTAACGAACTCAAAACCTGACACGAACCGGCGAAGGGATGTCAGAAATATATTCCATCGCCCAAGTCATTCTCACTGAACCATAACAGAGAGAAATCAAGAAAACAAAGTTGCTTTAGTGTAAGTTTCGGTGGCATTCTTTAAGAAAACGTCACCCTCTTAGAATTTAATCGTCGTTAACTGAATTCTAGCTATCGACGAGCGTTTAAGAGAATTGTAATATCCTATTTTGCATAGATAATCAGCACACGATTTAATCGGGCGGCACAAAATTAATATTAAAGATGACCGGACACACCTTTGATACCTGTGTTTCATTCACCATATTTTCTGAAAGCCTTGATCCTTTGGTTTCCAAAATGGTAAAAGTTTCAAAAGAACATTTGGAAACAAATGAATTGTCAGATTTCCAAGAACCATAACACAGTTTCTCGAATTTTACGTCAAAAACAAATTTTTATGAGCAATCAAGAGGCGACGAGTGAAATTTGGAAATAATTTCACGAGTGATTTGTTCTAATGTCTGCGGAACGTGAACGACGACAGCTAATTTTTCGTACTTCCATTTGGAATTAAACGCCGTCGTTGCAAATTTAGCCTCAGCCTTTTTTAGAGCCATTGGTGTACTTAACAGATCTAGACAATCGCGAATTTCGTTTATAAAATATAAAATTCATCTTTCACTAGGCGACGTAGGCGTCGTCCTCGGCGTCGTCGTCGTTGCTTAAAGTGCATATGAAGTGAATTTTTTTTTACATAATATTTACCGTCCAATACATAAATAAATTGATTGTAATCGTTAAAGTTGACAAAAATAAAAATTTAGTCATGTTTTTGGCGCTGAAAACTGCTCAACTTTTGCCAAGAAATGGTCAGGGGACTGGGACGAGATTCTATAGTGCAATTTCATCTCGTGACGTAGTTTTGTGGACAGAATTAATTACGAAGAAGGGTTTTTGAGGCAAAACAACATGTCCAGCGATTCTGAATTGAGTGATTTCTCTGAATCGTCAAATGACGACGAGAATATCGATGCTGTGTATAGCCAATACACACCGTATCGTATTGCAATCTCGTAGTCTTGTCCACAACACTACGTCATCAGGACATTTTGGCCGCGCGATTCGAAGACCATTTTTGAGGGCAAAATCGCACATTTTTCAGGTGTTATAAAATCGCCAATTTTTTTCAAACACGATTCAAACTTTGGAATAGTGTCTTTAAAAAGTTGAACTTTCAAACTACTGAAAAACTGATTTCGCTTCATATGCACTTTTGGTTGATAGGGTTTTTCGTTGCTATATTGTTTGGGAAACGATGGAAGATTACAAAGAAGGATGTTTAATGATGTAGGCAAACTATATGTCTCCTTGCAACTCTATTGTTGGGCTATACTTTAAGGGTACTCGTGACGTCATATCAGTTACCATGGCAACGCACAAGTTCCACTAAAGCGTCCTCTAAATTTCAGTTTTTGTAAATTATCTGAGAAACTAATTCGGTGACCTACCATTTTTATTTCTTTGTTGGAAAGTTCCCCAAATTCTTTAACTTTTCAGGCAGTAAGGAAAAAAATTATCTAGTAGAATTAAATTTATTTAAAGAAAACGCGTTTTATGGCTTACAGAAAATTCCACTAGATAATTTTCTCCGAAAATTTTATATCTGAAGTGCCATCGTGAATGATGCGTGCATGCAAAAAATCAAGAGGTCACCGAGCAAACTTTCGAGCTAAAAACAAATGCTTTCCGCAGATTTTATTTCTTATTATTTTGTCGACATTAGTCCGTGCTTGTGATTGTAATTGATCACTGAGGCCCCGTCCACACGTATCCAGATATGTTTAAATCCGCAACTATATCTTTCCGGATTAAAAAATTTCCCCGTCTACGCGTTAGCGTATTCAAATCGAATAGGCCTTTTGCAACAAACGATCAGATGGTACAAAATCCGCCATGCCGGGAAGGCAAGCTCATTATTATTCCCGCACTGGGACGTTAAAACAAAGAGACCTTAACCAGCCAAGCTTGACTGGCTTTTGTTTTAATGTCCCAGTGCGGGAATAATCATGAGCTCGAGCCTGCCCTCGGCCCTCCCTCCAGCATGGCGCATTTTTTGTACCACGTGATCGATTGTTGCTTAAGGCCTATTCGCCTGTCCACACGCATTCGATGGTATCCGAATTCATAGAGGATATTACACGGTGGCGAGAAGATATGAATTTTATGTTCGAGTGGCAAGAACAATATGTTCTTTTTATTATATAAACGTACTGATAACGGCGTTTTTGATGATTTTCCGAAGGATTCCGACCACTTTCCGAAGATTTCCGAAGATTTTCCAAAATTGTCC
>JAHPZR010015847.1:0-10000 GCA_019787425.1 Platygyra sinensis | reverse complement strand
CGTTCGCGTCACGCACGATGGACTAAGTGAAAGAGGGACTACTCGTATCGTAGTCTAAACACGACCTTTTTTGCAGGCTAAGAAGCCATCATAACTCATGCACAGAGGAACCGAATTTTCAATTTGGCCTGACACTGGACACTCACAGGAGCCACTCACAGGAGCCACTCACAATTTGAGTCACGCAAAACCACCATGTATTATTGCTCCCAAATTCGCTGAAAAATCTCAACAATAGACCGGGTGCCGGGACAATTCCATAATAGTACTCCCCTGTAACCAAAGCCACGCAGTAGTTTGTGCGTGGCTTGGGCAACTCTAGTTTGATCTAAGAACCTCTTAGATTAAAAATACTTTAGTTGTAGTCCGGCATGATGATAATAAGAAATAAAAATTTTGTTGTCACTGACTAAAAAACTTTGTGTAAGGACGTTTCGGTTAAAATACTATAACCTTCTTCAGCAATAAAATGGCTTACGAATGCAAATGAGTGCTTTAAAAGAGTCGCAGAAACGTCACTTGGGATTGCCAAGGGCCTTGTAAATGTCTGGAATGTAAATGTGTTCATTAATGGCATTAGGTTCGCGAATTGAATGCCACGCTTCTAAAAACAATCTCTTTGACCATTGGGAACAGCGGTCAATGATCTTAACGTCGTCAAGGTCAAAAACATGATTGTGTTTTATACAATGTTGGGCTAATAAAGAATTTCTATCTCCCGTGAAAATCGCTCTCTTGTGTTCTCTAGTCGTGGATCTTAAGGCCCTTGATGTTTGACCGATATAAACTTTCTCACAATCTTTACAATTGATTTTATAGATCACTCCTGTCGATAAGTCTTTACTAAATTTGTCTTTAGGTTTTTTCAAAATGGAGCCAACGGTCATTACGGGTTTGTGGGCAACATTGATATTGAATTGATTTAAAGTTCTTGCAATTTTTGAAATTTTATTAGAAGCTGCCACAGTACCAATGTTCCTACAAACCAGTCTCAAACCAACAGAGGTTTTGTCACGTTGCCATACCTTCACGGGATTTCGGAAAAAAATTGCAAGAACTTTAAATCAATCAGTCCAATATCAATGTTGCCCACAAACCCGTAATGACGTTTTCTTTTTTTGCGAGCCCGAGACATTTTGGTTTTTGCAATTGCGAAACCACCCAGGCGCAATTACCAGCCGCTGTTCGTGAAACGAACCCGCGCTCCTCTCCTCGGAAACGGCAGATCAGCGCTGTTCAGAAAAGAAGCCCGCGCTCGGAAATGGAGCCCAGAGACCGCCCAGACTTCAAAGTGTTTCAAATGCGAGCTCGGGATGTTTGGCTTCTTAAAAGACGTTAATAAGATGTCATTCATAAATTGATACTTCGAGACTTTCTCAGTTAGCCTTGCAAAATACTGAGACTGTGAGACAGCTGTCTGAAAAATCGAGACCGAAAGATGCACATAACTGTAAAGAGTGAAGACTGCGTGACCTGCTGTGAAATTCTACCAACATTTTGCACGCGAGACTCATGATTTTTGAAGTACCATTCGCCACCCCTAGCTGTGAGCTTTGCGAGCGAGGTCTAATTTCAACCCAATTTTGGACAATTTATGTTGTATCGACAGAGTAACAGCGTCTAGTATTTCTAAGCTTAAGGTGCGGAGAAACGTGAAGGCTGTTTTGACGTTTTGACGTCGCTTTACACGGCCTGTCTGGTAGTGTTTCCAACCCATTATAATCCTAACAATTCCCTTTTAATATTACTTCAAATTTTACTCCTATCCATGAGTACCCCCCCCCCCCCCCTTGAGTGACCTTCGGCCGAGTTCAATAAACGACACACACGGACCATGATCTGTGGCATGAGAACCTGAACTGAAAAAAATGACGTGTATACTCTCGTGCCATCACATGCCCAGTGAATAAACTGCGGTGATCTTCAGTAAATACCCTTTCTCCCTTGATTGTAACAGTTCGGCAGAAAAGAAAGTTCGCACATCGGGATTCAAACCGCCACGAGTGATTCGCAGAGAGGGCTACTGATTCAAATTGTAGCTGTTTTCCGGTGGAACCCCACCGCCGGGGGGGGGGGGGGTACTCCCTATAAAGGCCTGTACGGGGAGGCTCAGCCCGAAAGGGGTAGCTTTTTCAGGCTTCAGGTATATAAAAGGGTAGGAATTTCACAGGTTGAGGTATAAAAAAGGTAGGGAAATCGGTCATTTAGGTATTTAAAACGGCCTGTAATTATAACATTTCGAATAGGCGCCCCTTATGGCTGTATAAGCTTATTTATTAAGCACTACATGAAAATGAGAACAAGACTACCGAAAGTAGCTTTGTGAAAGGGGTACCTTTTCTGCCGAAATGGTATATGAAAGGGTAAGGGGTTGGGGCTCGGGGCGGAGCCTCCCCGTATTAAACTTCCTTAAGTAGCCCTCCCCAGGGGGGCGGTGGAAATCACTCAGTCTTCTCAACAAATAACTTGTTTTACTGTCCTTGAATTTTGATCTCTACTGATTGTTTTTCATTTGTAAGGTTAAAAGTTATGGCCAGGAATAGATACAAGAAGATCTCCACGAATGAAGAGAAAGAAGCAGTCAGCTTTGTGTCTATTCTTCTCTTTCAGTGGATGAGTAGTATCTTCAAGACAGGCAGTGAACGACCATTAGATGAGAATGATTTCTTATCGCTTTCCAGAGAGAACTCTGCCTCTGTTCTGACCGATCAGCTTCAAGAAAACTGGAACAAAGAAAACACAAAATGCAAGAGAAATAAAAAAAGGCCTAAGCTTTGGAAAAGCGTCATAAAGTTGATCGCGATAAAGGATGTCATGATCATTGTGTTCACGAATGCTTTGTATTCAATTTCTCGCATCCTTCAACCATTGTTATTGGGATATCTTATTTCCATACTGATGTCAACTGAGCCACAGAAAGATAATCTTCTCTATGGTTGTACACTTGCTTTGTGTATTAATTCTGTCATCAGAGGTCTTAGTGTGCACCAACACGATTACAGATGTGAGCTGTTGGGGACCAGAATGAGTTGCGCCTTAAAAGGTCTCAGTTTACGATAAGGTAAGCGTCAATAGTGTAGAATAGCTTAGCTAGCCGTGATCATGCATTCTTTGCGTTCGTGGCGAAGCACGAAAAAGAACTCTTGATCGTAGGTATGAAAAGCTGGCACGCACTGAGTAGATTTGCAAGTGCTGGAAGTTTGCCAGTTAATGCCCTCTGGTTTTTTGACATTCAATATTATCTAGTGGGGTTTGGCAGGCTCTCATTTGTATGTAGGCTTTGAAGGGTTTGCACAGTTCTACGATGTGACCTCTAGAATTCAACCTGACCAACATAAAGAAATCTACGATTTATCATCTGACCAAAACAGTCTAACTACCTTACCTTTGGGGTGACGCATACTCAAAGTTATACAGCAATAGGGGAGTATTTCACGGACTGTTCACAAATTTAAAGTTGATGCGGCGTAAGATACAGTAGTATTAACATACCACAGCAATTGTGTTTCTTTAATTCTCGTTTCGTGCAAAAACCTAACTGAGTATTTCTTGTTTGGCAGGCGCTACTTCTCAGCAAGAATGCATTGTTAAAATTTACAACAGGACACATAATCGACCTTATATCAAACGATGTTCAGAGAATGGAGGAAGACACTGTCATGTGGATGTCTTTTTCGATTTCTTCGTGCCTTGTCCTGCCGACGTCAGCAGTTTTACTTGTATATTTGATTGGCTGGCAATCTCTTATGGGAGTCTTTTTCTTATGTTTCCTTGTGCCATATTTTCTTGGGTTCTCCTATATTTACGCTGCACAACGCGTGCGCACAGCAGCGGAGACCGATCGACGGATCTCCTTGATGAACCAACTGGTTTCTGGGATTCGCGCCATCAAAACACGTGCGTGGGAGGAGGAATACCGAGAAAAAATTCAACACACACGAAGGTAGGGGAAAAACGAAATGCGGTGGTTAATGTTGACTCAGAGTATCTGGATGGGGTTTAACTAATGGCTGAGAACTAAGCAAAAGTTTACTGTCAACTGAAATAGGACACGTGTTTTAACTAAGAGCTGAGATTTAAGATCTACAAAATTTATCGATAAATAAATATATGGGTTGAGGTTTTAACTTTTAGCTAATAGATTATCGAAAATTTAACTGATAGGTGAGTTAGAGCACCCCTGACCCCGGCATCCAGATGATCCTCGACTTAATGAACGTTTGTGCAAATAATTTGATTCACTGCAGTTGTAGTTTGATTATTTACCCCATCGTTTATAATTACTTGCTGCTTATAGAACAAGATCACGCCAGTTAATGTTGTCTTTAAAAGGATTAGCGTTATTACCGTGCCCCAATTTGACCAAGTGACCAAGACATCGTAGCCAAATCAGGTCAGTGACTTAAAGTCGCACGATTTCAGAACAGAGCAATAGACACGGCTTCCGATTCAGTTGCCTGCTTGCGAATTTGTGTACGGTAAATCGATCCTAATAGTTGTTTTTAATTTTGTTTTCAGAAGTGAAATTAACATCATCCGTAAGAAAAGTGCCATTCCGTCAGGTTTTCTTGCCTTGTGGGACAGTTCAGTACCAGTAGAAACCCTGTTGTCTGTCGTTACTCTTGTTCTTACTGGTCAACCCATCACACCTGTTAATGTCTTTATGCTGATAGGTTTTATGCATATCACGGGAAGAGCAACATGCCTTTTTATTTCCAATGGTTTGCTACAAACATATGAAGCTTATGCATCGCTTAAGAGAATAGAAGATTTTCTTCTTTTAGAAAACGTTCCCGCCATCTTACGTGGTCAGTCTAAAGATTACATCAGTGACGCACAGAGCAGTTCAACCAATGTTACGAGTGGTCTGCTAGATCGGCAAGTCAAACAGGAAGTAGTATTCAATCCTGACCTTGAACAAAATCCGCAGGACAAGCCCAGCACTTTATGTGTGTCGAATCTGACGTACAGACAAATCGAGCGACAAGATGAATTTATTTTACAGGATATTGAATTTTCCACTGCATCACAAAGCCTAACAGTCATTACCGGACCAGTGGGCAGTGGAAAATCTACTCTTCTCTCAGCAATTGCTGGCGAGATCTCTGATGTTAGCGGAACAATAACCTTCCCAGGGACTGTTGTTTATGTTCCCCAGACACCTTGGATCTTCTCTGGAACAATAAGAGAAAACATTTTGTTTGGTCAACCATACGATCAACAAAAGTACACCAGAGTTATTAAAGCATGCGCACTTACAGAAGATATTCAGCGGTTTCCTGACTATGATCAAA
The DNA here is from genome assembly GCA_019787425.1 of Platygyra sinensis. Taxonomy (NCBI): domain Eukaryota; kingdom Metazoa; phylum Cnidaria; class Anthozoa; order Scleractinia; family Merulinidae; genus Platygyra; species Platygyra sinensis. The sequence continues at coordinate 4,706 of JAHPZR010015847.1, read as the reverse complement.
CAGTTGTTGGAGAACGCGGTGAAGTGCTGAGTGGAGGTCAGAAGGCGAGAGTTAGCTTAGCACGGGCAGTTTACGCTGATGCAGACCTCTACTTGTTAGACGATCCTCTCAGTGCTGTAGACTTACAAGTTGGCCAACAGATCTTTAAAACATGTATCAACGGCCTACTGGGCGATAAAACGCGAGTGTTAACGTCACACCAAGAACAGCACATGAAAGAAGCTGATCAAGTGATTGTGCTGTACAAAGGCCGCGTGTTGAAAAGGGAAGTTTCACTGAACTACAAGAGAAAGGTATTCTCAACACAACTGTTGACCCGCTTTATCAGACAGTTGGGAATGATGGAGAGCTAACCAAGAACGTTGATCGGGAGATTAAACAGAAAAACAAAGCTGTTGATGACCGTGAAACAATAGCGCTATTACCCAATGAAGCCAGGGGTCTAGAAATATCACAAGAGGATCGTTCCATCGGAGTGGTTTCATCAAAGCTCTACTGGAACTACTTTAGAAGCGGAGTACATTGGTCAGTGATCTGTGCCGTAATTTGTTTGTGTGTGGTGACGCAAGGTAAGGCTCAATATTGTAACTGGTCGTTTTTTGTAACAATCGCATACAATTTTAGTTTGTATTTCTTCAGTAGCTGATCAATGATTATTTCAATATAATGTAATTTGCTTCATGTCAAGTTTGTTGATCATATTATTTTTATTTCGTCTCCATATTTTCGCAGCAATGATTGTTGCTCCTGACGTCTGGCTCTCGTCGCTGACAAAGAAACTACCAGAAGAACAGAAAGACCACACAAACTTGTCTATCTATGCTTGTCTCGTCAGTGCGTCCCTAATCTTTGCCGTCGTTCGAGCTTATGGATTCCTTCTGGTTTCCTTAAGATGTTCAGAGCGTCTTCATGACAAAATGGTTTTAGCTATCTTACAAGCACCGGTTCATTTCTTTGATTCAAATCCCGTCGGAAGAATACTTAATCGATTTTCTAAAGATGTAGGCTGCCTTGACGAGTTGTTGCCCAAGACTTTTCTAGTTTGTATCCAGCGAGTCTTGTTGGTGTTTGCATCAATAATCGTACCAACTGGTACAAATCCTTGGCTACTCTTTCTTGCTATTCCGCTGATTGTGTTAGTCGCCTTCATCTCCAAGTATTATTTGAAAACGTCCAGAGAGTTGAAAAGGTTAGAGTCAATATGCCGCAGTCCAGTCTTCTCTCACTTTTCCGAGACCTTGAATGGACTGGACACGATTCGAACAAGAGGCAGACAAAAGGATTTCGTGGATCAGTTTTACAGGTGAATTGGTTTAGTTTTTACGATCTTTTGAACGGTTGTCACTAGAGTTTGGAACGTAAAGCGCATTTGCTTTGAGTTTTATTACTACGTTAAGTGATTGGCTCAAAATTCAGGTGCCGCTTTATCATTCTTTCACAGAATAAACCATTTCCCACTACGAGGCGTGCGTGCATGGAATCATGGCATTGCTCTTCATCATCTTGGTCTGGATACAACTACCCATGCATGATTCCATTGCGGGCGCATCTCAGAGAGGAAATATAATAGGCCTTATCACGGTTTTCGACGCCATCTTGACGGGTAGGGAAAGCGGTCAGAAATTGTAGTGTTTGTATGAGAATCCGATAACAAAAAACTTCTTCCATAATTGAATTTTACACAATTTTCGAATAGCAACGTTAAAATTCCAGGTAGAAGATTTCATTCACCAAGTTTGAAGGATGTCGCTTGGCTAGGAGACGCTCAGTTAATTTTTCTAATTTTTCATACATTTGTCTGTAATTTTGCCTGGGTAGACAAACGTCTAGACGCGGTTGGCGGGAAAAAAAATTACAGACAAATGTATGGAAAATTAAAAATATTAGTTCAGCGACTTATAGGAAGGCTACATCCTTCAAACTTGGTAAATGCAATCGTCTACCTAGTATTTTAACGTTTGATCCACAAATTGTGAAAAATTCAATTTCGGAAGACGTTATTTGCTATCGGATTCCCATACAAACACTGTAATTTCTGACTGCTTTGCCTATCCGTCGAGACCACCGCCGTAGCTAGTAACAGGCCAACCGAGGCACTTGCCTCGGTCATTTCTTTGGCTTTTGTTGTTTATAGTACGTAATACCTAGGAAGAGAACTCAACCATGGACTGATTGCCTCAGTCATATGTTATTCATAGACATTGCATCAGTCAAAATTTTTTTCTGGCTACGGCCCTGGAGACGGCGTCGAAAACCGTGATAAGGCCTATTGCCCATTGTGGTTCGCTTTCATAAACTTCCTGTGCTACAGTTAATGCGATTAAAGGTCGTGGTTTTGTGATTTGGACTTATTTCATTTATTAGTACATGTAATCCGGCGTATGAATGCGAGAGCAGTTAGCGATTTATACGCCTTCGAGTGATCTTTAAAAGTTCTTAAATATCACAAGTAGTGCAAATTCTTAATTACTCAAACGTTTTCAAGATTTTTCATTTATTATACGACTGAGAAATTTACGAATGGCGCGTGTTTATTTGCATTGCAATGAAAATTAAAAATAAACTATCAATTGGCCTCCTCTCAGCCAATAATCAATGAAGTAATTTTTTCGCTGAGTCAAAAACCAAGTCCATTTACTCTGCAGTCTTACTCCGTTAGATATCAAGATGTTCAAAATCAGTCCTATATTATGGTGAAGGCCAGTGCGCGATGGCTTGGTGTACGCTTGGACCTTCTCGCATCCATGTTAATTGGTGCTGTGTCTCTGGCGGCTGTTTTAGTGTCTCAAGATGCTGGTAGGTGCATTTGTAAGGTAAATAAATATCGGCAGAATGGACGTTACTAATTCTGAGGGTCTGCCATTTTGAAAACATGCTTGCCTCGTAGCGCACTTTGTAATTAACTTTCGGTTTGCTGTTCAAGTTTCTTAGTTTGTGGTGGTTCATCGCAGGGGCTTGCGAAGATTACAATTTTGGACAAACGAAAATTGAAACACGAAAAAAATTACACTAAAGATATTCGCAGCCTGTAAATAGAGCAGCCTTTCATTGCTCGTCGCCAGTTTGTTTTTCCCTCCCTGGCTCAAGCCTGACCGGATTGCAGCGATATCTTCAAGATAAGATATCAGAGTTTTTATGGTGATGGTGGGCGTGGTTTAGTGGTTGGGATGCGATGTACTGACGATTTGGAATCCGGAGGTCCTTGTCTAATTCTTCTTCCTTTTAGAACGATGATACGATAACCTAGATCAATAATTCTTTTATCCACGAATTTGGTTACATAACCCTTTCAGTACAGTGAAAACCGAGTGAGGAGCGCATTCTGTCTTAGCAGGTGGCGGCCGTGATAGAAGTCCATACGAGAAGAATGTAAGAGTGTGAAACTAAGCTTTCAGGTCATGATTGAGCGCAAGAGAGAAGAGTAATTAAAGGTAGTTTATTTACAGGTGCAACCAATCAAAAGAAGAAGAATATCCATCAAACAAAAAAATGTGGAATAGTTTACTTACCGGAAAGTTGTATCGAAGGGCAGCATTTTTATTTGTCAAAACTTTAAAAACATAACCATAGGTGTGATACAAAAACTGAATAATCTGAAAATCCGTTTCCTTCTGTCTTTTGTTTCAATCAGCTTGGGCGGGACTTGCGCTTGTTTATGTCATCCAGACTTCCATAAGTACTCAATACGCTGTCAGAAAAACTTCGGATGTCGAGAATTTCATGACCTCAGTTGAACGAGTGATGACGTACACCAAACTTGACTCAGAGCCAGGATACAAAGTAAAACGACTTCCCCCGGAACACTGGCCACACAAAGGAAATATCACGTTCCAAGATGTGTCATTAATGTACTATCCGGGGGGACCTCAAGTACTGAAGAAAATCAATCTTAACATCAAAGCAGGAACAAAGATTGGTGTTGCAGGCCGCACAGGTGCAGGGAAGTCATCTTTTGTGGCAGCGCTCATACGCATGCCAGATTCTGATGGAGACATACTGGTCGATGACATTCCACTCAAACAGATCAATCTCCAAGAAGCTCGACGATGTATATCTGTTCTTGGCCAAAGCCCTGTGCTGTTTAGTGGATCGCTGAGAAAAAATCTTGATCTCTTGGATCAGCTGCAAGATGCAGATTTGTGGCGAGCTTTAGAGGATGTGCAACTGAAAGAGTTAGTAGAAAGTCTAGATGGACAGCTAGATCACGAGTTGATGGAACATGGGGCAAATGTCAGTGTAGGAGAGCGACAGTTAATTTGTTTGGCTCGTGTGCTGTTACAGCAAAACAAGATCGTCATCTTGGATGAGCCCACTGCACATGTGGATCCAGAAACAGAACAAACAATCTGGAACGTAGTGCGTGAGAAACTAAAGGACTCCACAGTCATCACTATAGCTCATCGTTTAAGCACCATCAAAGACTGTGACATGATTTTGGTTTTAAAGGATGGGGAGGTTGAGGAATTTGACAAATTTGATACTTTCGTGAATAAGAAAGGAGGTGCTTTGAGTGAAATGGCTCAAGTTGCAGATATCTAGATACACCACTGAGAGCCCTCTTTGATGACAAACCAGTTTCAATATGTACAGACCCCTTACATACAATTTAAATGAAGAGTTGGCGGTTGTTTAATTTACTTTTTGCTTATCGAAAATAAGCAGTACCTTAGTGTGACCATATACAAAAGACCTGTTTAGCTTGGGCA
>JAHPZR010015846.1:0-14871 GCA_019787425.1 Platygyra sinensis | reverse complement strand
AAATGAGAGCCTGCCAAACCCCACTAGATAATATTGAATGTCAAAAAACCAGAGGGCATTAACTGGCAAACTTCCAGCACTTGCAAATCTACTCAGTGTGTGCCAGCTTTTCGTACCTACGATCAAGAGTTCTTTTTCGTGCTTCGCCACGAACGCAAAGAATGCATGATCACGGCTAGCTAAGCTATTCTACACTATTGACGCTTACCTTATCATAAACTAGACCTTTTAAGGCGCAACTCATTCTAGTTCCCAAAAGCTCACATCTGTAATCGTGTTGGTGCACACCAAGACCTCCGATGACAGAATTAATACACAAAGCAAGTGTACAACCATAGAGAAGATTATCTTTCTGTGGCTCAGTTGACATCAGTATGGAAATAAGATATCCCAATAACAATGGTTGAAGGATGCGAGAACCTAAATACAGAGCATTCGTGAACACAATAATCATGACATCCTTTATCGCGATCAACTTTATGACGCCTTTCCAAAGCTTAGGCCTTTTTTTATTTCTCTTGCATTTTGTTTTTTCTTCGTTCCAGTTTTCTTGAAGCTGATCGGTCAGAACAGAGGCAGAGTTCTCTCTGGAAAGCGATAAAAAATCATTTTCAGCTAATGGTCGTTCACTGCCTATCTTGAAGATACTATTCATCCACTGAAAGAGAAGAAGAGACACAAAGCTGACTGCTTCTTTCTCTTCATTCGTGGAGATCTTCTTATATCTAGTCCTGGCCATAACTTTTAACCTGAAAAGTAACCAATCAGTAGAGATCAAAATTCAAGGACAGTGAAACAAGTTATTTGTTGAGAAGACTGAGTGATTTCCAGCCCTGGGGAGGGTACTTAAGGAAGTTTAATACGGGGAAGCTCCGCCCCGAGGCCCAACCCCTTACCCTTTCATATACCATTTCGGCAGAAAAGGTACCCCTTTCACAAAGCTACTTTTGGAAGTCTTGTTCTCATTTTCATGTAGTACTTGATAAATAAGCTTATACAGCCATAAGGGGCGCCTATTCGAAATATTACAATTACAGGCCCTTTTAAATACCTAAATGACCGATTTCCCTACCCTTTTATATACCTCAACTTGTGAAATCCCTACCCTTTTATATACCTGAAGCCTGAAAAAGCTACCCCTTTCGGGCGAAGCCTCCCCGTACAGGCCATTATAGGGAGTACTCCCCCCCCCCCCCCCCGGGTTTCCAGCGGAAAACAGCTGCAATTTGAATCAGTAGCCCTCTCTGCGAATCACTCGTGGCGGTTTGAATCCCGATGTGCGAACTTTCTTTTCCGCCGAACTGTTACAATCAAGGGAGAAAGGGTATTTACTGAAGATCACCGCAGTTTATTCACTGGGCATGTGGTGGCACGAGAGTATACACGTCATTTTTTTCAGTTCAGGTTCTCATGCCACAGATCATGGTCCGTGTGTGTCGTTTATTGAACCCGGCCGAAGTTCACTCAAGGCTGGGGTACACATGGATAGGAGTAAGTAATATTAAAAGGGAATTGTTAGGATTAAAATGGGTTGGAAACACTACCAGACAGGCCGTGTTAAGCGACGTCAAAACGTCAAAACAGCCTTCACGTTTATCCGCACCTTAACGACGGTGCACGACAGAAGCTTAGAAATGCTAGACGCTGTTACACTGTCGATACAACATAAACTGTCCAAAATTGAGTTGAAATTAGACCTCGCTCGCAAAGCTCACAGCTAGGGGTGGCGAATGGTACTTCAAAAATCATGGGTCTCGCGTGCAAAATGTTGGTAGAATTTCACAGCGGGTCACGTGGGTCACTCTTTACGGTTACATGTGCATCTTTCGGTCTCGATTTTTCAGACAGCTGTCTCACAGTCTCGGTATTTTGTAAGGCTAACTGAGAAAGACTCGAAGTATCAATTTATGAATGACATCTTATTAACGTCTTTTAAGAAGCCAAACATCCCGAGTTTGCATTTGAAACACTTTGAAGTCTGGGCGATCTCTGGGCTCCATTTCCGAGCTCGGGCTCCTTTTCCGAACAGCGGCTGGTAATCTAGACCCGATTTCCAAGGAGAGGAGTGCGGGTTCATTTCCCGAACAACGGCTGGTACAGTGGAACCTCGATTTAACGAAGCTCTATTTAACGAAGTCCTCGATATAACGAACGATACTCTACGTCCCGGCCAAAATTACAGTTAAATGTAGAATAGAACTCGATATAACGAACCTCGATATAACGAATTCCTCGATATAACGAACATAATCCGGAAGCTCAAACGTAAAATACACCTCGATATAACGAATTACAATGTCAACACGCGACAGAAGATAAACGCTAAACAGATTAACAGTCAACAAATCCTTTAATCCATATGGTAAAGAGACAGCAACCTTTCAGTCAACGGCCTATTATTTGTCCTAGACATTGGCACTATAGTATTTCCACAGAAGTCCGGCACCTGTGTTACAAATCAATCATTAGCAATGACCTCGATATAACGAACTTTTTGGTCGTTTCTCGTCAAATTCGTTATATCGAGGTTTTCGATATAACGAACCCTCCATCTAACGAAACAAATTTGGCCGGTCCCCACCGACTTCGTTAAATCGAGGTTCCACTGTCATTGCACCTGGGTGGTTTCGCAATTGCAAAACCAAAATGTCTCGGGCTCGCAAAAAAGAAAACGCAATTAAGTCTTGCTTTCTTGGAAAGTCTCCGATTTGCTTCATGTCCAATGGCTTTTTCTGCTGAATTGAAACGATTTTGCGAGTTATCGCCTCCTGGTTATCGCCTCGGTAAAATTTTGACGAATTTCGCCGATCATTCAGCGCCGTGGCTAGTAACAGGCCAACCGAGGCACTTGCCTCGGTCATTTCTTTGGCTTTTGTTGTTTATAGTACCTAATACCTAGGAAGAGAACTCAACCATGGACTGATTGCCTCAGTCATAAGTTATTCATAGACATTGCCTCAGTCAAATTTTTTTTCTGGCTACGGCCCTGACAGTCATATTCGGAACACCGAATTTATGATAATTGGGTCAAATCAACGGATGCATGCTCTCTCGAATAACCAAATTAATATTGAGATCGACGGCAAATCGATCGAAAAAGTTAAAGAACCCAAATCACTTGGCTTGGTAATGTCGGTAATTGACGAACACCTCTCATGGACAAGGCACATAGATGAAATGAGCAAGAAATATCCTCAGCCAAAGGCCTAAACGTATAAGACCAGTTATCTCTGAAAGAACTGCTCTCCAAATGTACCAAGCGTCATTGATTTTACCTCACTTTGACTATAGTAGCTCTGTTTTGGATGGGATGAACTGAACGTCACCCTAACCGATCACTGATGTCCAGGATCATATATGACAGAATTGTGTGTTTCGGTAGCCTGCGAGCAGGCTCACGTTGGAGCGCAGGCGAGAATTGCGCGCGGCGTAGCCGTGAGAAGAGAAAGTGAGCCTGCTCTGATCTCTGCAAATTTTTCATTTCCACCCCGGAAGCCGCAGAAAAAAAAATACACTAATTTTCACCGGAAGTATGAACGTTGGCAGCTCAGATTTTCTTGGGAAACTGTAAATTTTTCATAAACAACATGCAAGGAGAAATAAAAAAAGGCCTAAGCTTTGGAAAGGCGTCATAAAGTTGATCGCGATAAAGGATGTCATGATTATTGTGTTCACGAATGCTCTGTATTTAGGTTCTCGCATCCTTCAACCATTGTTATTGGGATATCTTATTTCCATACTGATGTCAACTGAGCCACAGAAAGATAATCTTCTCTATGGTTGTACACTTGCTTTGTGTATTAATTCTGTCATCGGAGGTCTTTGTGTGCACCAACACGATTACAGATGTGAGCTGTTGGGAACTAGAATGAGTTGCGCCTTAAAAGGTCTAGTTTATGATAAGGTAAGCGTCAATAGTGTAGAATAGCTTAGCTAGCCGTGATCATGCATTCTTTGCGTTCGTGGCGAAGCCCGAAAAAGAACTCTTGATCGTAGGTACGAAAAGCTGGCACACACTGAGTAGATTTGAGTGCTGGAAGTTTGCCAGTTAATGCCCTCTGGTTTTTTGACATTCAATATTATCTAGTGGGGTTTGGCAGGCTCTCATTTGTATGTAGGCTTTGAAGGGTATACACAGTTCTACGATGTGACCTCTAGAATTCAACCTGACCAACATAAAGAAATCTACGATTTATCATCTGACCAAAACAGTCTAACTACCTTACCTTTGGGGTGACGCATACTCAAAGTTATACAGCAATAGGGGAGTATTTCCCGGACTGTTCACAAATTTAAAGTTGATGCGGCGTAAGATACAGTAGTATTAAAGTGCACCTAACCCCAAAAATGTTTTTTCGCTAAAACAATAAAGCTTGTTTTGTGGAGTAATTAGCCGCAAAAATTTTTCGATTTGGTTAAATCCTCGAATTTCTGTGCCCCCTTGAAACCGAGTTTCGTATGGTTCACGACCGAGCATAGGGAGTCTGGGGAGAGTAAAGCCGTGACGTCACTTCGAGAACGAAAGCTTCGGCTGTCCCAGTCGGGCCTTTTACTCTGTGTGAGCGTAGAAGCCTCTTTGCCGCACAAGTTTTTCGCTGGGGCTCCACAGTCGACAGATTTCTGTTTTTACCAACAATATCTTCTACTTCGTCGGATTCTGAAATGAGCTTTGACTCAGAAGACTCCGAAATTTATTATATCGCTGAAGAGAATGACGACTCGCACTTGTCAACAAAGCAAAGTGAACAGTGAGTGAATAGTTAAACGATGACGACCGAGCTGATTTATATGCTGACAACTCTCTGGCCAACGAAGAATGGATAGACAAATGAGGTGGATGCTGACAAAGAACTCGAACGAGCTCTGATGGACAGACCCGAAGGCAATGATATGTAGAAGTCAAAGAGACTGTAGCGTGTGGCGCGTATAAATTTTACTAAATTCGCGCATTCTTCGATCTCGCATGAACATACTTTCGTATAAATAAAGGTCAAGCCCGTTTACTTTCTCAAATTATTTTAACTTCATTCGTTCAACGTAGATCGAAATGATTATCCCATGACACAATGTTTGTTCTTTTCGTGCGAGTGTGGAAATTAATTGGACTGTCGCTTCCCTTCAAAACATCAGCGAATGTTATTGTTGTTATTATTATATTAAAGTGAGTTAGAAGGTTGTCAAGACTCAAAGAAGAGTGATCTTGTTCTTGAAGATATTGGTGCTGATGTTATCTTAAAGTGTGTTACTGAATATCCAGGAATTATACCTGTATGGCTTCAGAAATGGAGTTTTAAGATTAGTAGCGGACAAATACAAAACTATCTGTCGGCTGTCACTGCCGACTGACTGCTGCTGTTTCTCAGATCAGATGCAACAACGGCTGCATGAATCGATGGACAAGCGGTTATTCCAAATTCGTCTCGCTTAAGTCCCTGAGTCAGCAAAATCCCTTTCTCTCTCTGAAAATCCAGGCATCGAGCGAGATCATCTGGTTTGAAATACTTTATAGAACAGATCACCGAACTCTTAGACGGCTATCGCACGAATCGAGCCATCACTTTGTACGTTTCTTCTTTTCAGGACATCTCTCCATAAAACGGAATGGCATGAAGCGCAGTACCTCCTGTAAGTTTGTTGTGTTGCTACATCACACTACAGCGCACCTGGCTAGCATTTTTTTCGAACAACTTTTCCAGCCTTTCCCACAGAAACAAGTAAATATGCGAATCTCAGAATCATCGTGTTCTCGATTTGACGTCACATCCGGCCCTCGACCCATTCTCCGTTAAACTCGGTCGTGAACCAAAAATGGCGGCAATTTCACTTACTTTGACGAGCCATAGAAAATCAAAGATTTAACCAAATCGAAAAATTTTTGTGGCTAATTACTCCACAAAATAAGCTTTTTTGTTTTAGCGAAAAAAAGTTTTTGGGGTTAGGTGCACTTTAACATACCACAGCAATTGTGTTTCTTTAATTCTCGTTTCGTGCAAAAACCTAACTGAGCATTTCTTGTTTGGCAGGCGCTACTTCTCAGCAAGAATGCATTGTTAAAATTTACAACAGGACACATAATCGACCTTATATCAAACGATGTTCAGAGAATGGAGGAAGACACTGTCATGTGGATGTCTTTTTCGATTTCTTCGTGCCTTGTCCTGCCGACGTCAGCAGTTTTACTTGTATATTTGATTGGCTGGCAATCTCTTATGGGAGTCTTTTTCTTATGTTTCCTTGTGCCATATTTTCTTGGGTTCTCCTATATTTACGCTGCACAACGCGTGCGCACAGCAGCGGAGACCGATCGACGCATCTCCTTGATGAACCAACTGGTTTCTGGGATTCGCGCCATCAAAACACGTGCGTGGGAGGAGGAATACCGAGAAAAAATTCAACACACACGAAGGTAGGGGAAAAACGAAATGCGGTGGTTAATGTTGACTCAGAGTATCTGGATGGGGTTTAACTAATGGCTGAGAACTAAGCAAAAGTTTACTGTCAACTGAAATAGGACACTTGTTTTAACTAGGAGCTGAGATTTAAGATCTACAAAATTTATCGATAAATAAATATATGGGTTGAGGTTTTAACTTTTAGCTAATAGATTATCGAAAATTTAACTGATAGGTGAGTTAGAGCACCCCTGACCCCGGCATCCAGATGATCCTCGACTTAATGAACGTTTGTGCAAATAATTTGATTCACTGCAGTTGTAGTTTGATTATTTACCCCATCGTTTATAATTACTTGCTGCTTATAGAACAAGATCACGCCAGTTAATGTTGTCTTTAAAAGGATTAGCGTTATTACCGTGCCCCAATTTGACCAAGTGACCAAGACATCGTAGCCAAATCAGGTCAGTGACTTAAAGTCGCACGATTTCAGAACAGAGCAATAGACACGGCTTTCGATTCAGTTGCCTGCTTGCGAATTTGTGTACGGTAAATCGATCTTAATAGTTGTTTTTAATTTTGTTTTCAGAAGTGAAATTAACATCATCCGTAAGAAAAGTGCCATTCCGTCAGGTTTTCTTGCCTTGTGGGACAGTTCAGTACCAGTAGAAACCCTGTTGTCTGTCGTTACTCTTGTTCTTACTGGTCAACCCATCACACCTGTTAATGTCTTTATGCTGATAGGTTTTATGCATATCACGGGAAGAGCAACATGCCTTTTTATTTCCAATGGTTTGCTACAAACATATGAAGCTTATGCATCGCTAAAGAGAATAGAAGATTTTCTTCTTTTAGAAAACGTTCCCGCCATCTTACGTGGTCAGTCTAAAGATTACATCAGTGACGCACAGAGCAGTTCAACCAATGTTACGAGTGGTCTGCTAGATCGGCAAGTCAAACAGGAAGTAGTATTCAATCCTGACCTTGAACAAAATCCGCAGGACAAGCCCAGCACTTTATGTGTGTCGAATCTGACGTACAGACAAATCGAGCGACAAGATGAATTTATTTTACAGGATATTGAATTTTCCACTGCATCACAAAGCCTAACAGTCATTACCGGACCAGTGGGCAGTGGAAAATCTACTCTTCTCTCAGCAATTGCTGGCGAGATCTCTGATGTTAGCGGAACAATAACCTTCCCAGGGACTGTTGTTTATGTTCCCCAGACACCTTGGATCTTCTCTGGAACAATAAGAGAAAACATTTTGTTTGGTCAACCATACGATCAACAAAAGTACACCAGAGTTATTAAAGCATGCGCACTTACAGAAGATATTCAGCGGTTTCCTGACTATGATCAAACAGTTGTTGGAGAACGCGGTGAAGTGCTGAGTGGAGGTCAGAAGGCGAGAGTTAGCTTAGCACGGGCAGTTTACGCTGATGCAGACCTCTACTTGCTTGACGATCCTCTCAGTGCTGTAGACTTACAAGTTGGCCAACAAATCTTTACAACATGTATCAAAGGCCTACTGGACGATAAAACGCGAGTGTTAACGTCACACCAAGAACAGCACATGAAAGAAGCTGATCAAGTGATTGTGCTGTACAAAGGCCGCGTGTTGGAAAAGGGAAGTTTCACTAAACTACAAGAGATAGGTATTCTCAACACAACTGTGGACCCACTTTATCAGACAGCTGGGAATGATGGAGAGCTAACTAAGAACGTTGATCGGGAGATTGAACAGAAAAACAAAGGTGTTGATGGCCGTGAAACAATGGCGCTACTACCCAATGAAGCCAGGAGTCTAAAAATATCAAAAGAAGATCGTTCCATCGGAGTGCTCTCGTCAAAGCTCTACTGGAACTACTTTAGAAGCGGAGTACATTGGTCAATAATCGGTGCAGTAATTTGTTTGTGCGTAGTGACGCAAGGTAAGACTCAATATTGTAACTGGTCGTTCTTCGTAACAATCGCATACAATTTTAGTTTGTATTTCTTCAGTAGCTGATCAGTCATTATTTCAATACAATGTAATTTGCTTCATGTCAAGTTTGTTGATCATATTATTTTTATTTCGTCTCCATATTTTCTCAGCAATGATTGTTACTCCTGACGTCTGGCTCTCGTCGCTGACAAAGAAACTACCAGAAGAACAGAAAGACCACACAAACTTGTCTATCTATGCTTGTCTCGTCAGTGCGTCCCTAATCTTTGCCGTCGTTCGAGCTTATGGATTCCTTCTAGTTTCCTTAAGATGTTCAGAGCGTCTTCATGACAAAATGGTTTTAGCTATCTTACAAGCACCGGTTCATTTCTTTGATTCAAATCCCGTGGGAAGAATACTCAATCGATTTTCTAAAGATGTGGGCTGCCTTGACGAGTTGTTGCCCAAGACTTTTCTAATATCTATCCAGCGAGCCTTGTTTGTGTTTGCATCAATAATCGTACCAGCTGTTACAAATCCTTGGCTTCTATTTCTTGTTATTCCGCTGATTGTGTTAGTCGCCTTCATCTCCAAATATTATTTGAAAACGTCCCGAGAGCTGAAAAGGTTAGAGTCAATATGTCGCAGTCCAGTCTTCTCTCACTTTTCCGAGACCTTGAATGGACTGGAGACGATTCGATCAAGAGGCAGACAGAGGGATTTCGTGGATCAGTTTTACAGGTGAATTGGTTTAGTTTTTATAATAATCTTTTGAGCAGTTGTCACTAGAGTTTGGAACGTAAAGCGCATTTGCTTTGAGTTTTATTACTACGTTGAGTGATTGGCTCAAAATTCAGGTGCCGCTTTATCATTCTTTCACAGAATAAACCATTTCCCACTACGAGGCGTGCGTGCATGGAATCATGGTATTGCTATTCATCATCTTGGTCTGGATACAACTACTCATGCATGATTCCATTGCGGGCGCGTCTCAGAGAGCGAATAGGCCTTATCACGGTTTTCGACGCCATCTTGACGGGTAGGCAAAGCTGTCAGAAATTACAGTGTTTGTATGGGAATCCGATAGCGAAAAACTTCTACCACAATTGAATTTTACACAATTTCGGAATAGCAACGTTAAAATACCAGGTAGAGGATTGTATTCACCGAGTTTGAAAGATGTAGCTTGGCTAGGAGGTAGGTAAAGTCTGCATACGAGCCAAGTGGCCCATCAGGCCGGAGCTTATCCCGGTTTCCTTAGCATGAAGCGACTGAGAGTATTTCTACTCCCCCCTGGATGGGATGCTAGTCCATCGCAGGGTTACCCCCCAGCATTAAATTCGCCCGTACCCATTTATACACCTGGGTGGAGAGGGGCACTGTGAGAGTAAAGTGTCTTGCCCAAGAACACAACACAATGTCCCCGGCCAGGGCTCGAACCCGGACCACTCGATCCGGAGACGAGCGCGCTAACCATGAGGCCACCGCGCCTCCCACAGGAGGAGACGCTCAGTTAATTTTTCTAATTTTTCATACATTTGTCTGTAAATTTGGCTGGGTAGACAAACGTCCAGACGCGGTTGGCGGGAAAAAAAATTACAGACAAATATATGGAAAATTAAAAATATTAGTTCAGCGACTTATAGGAAGGCTACAGTTAGCAATTTATACACCTTCGAGTGATCTTTAAAAGTTCTTAAATATCACAAGTAGTGTAAATTCTTAATTACTCAAACGTTTTCAAGATTTTTCATTTATTATACGACTGAGAAATTTTCGAATGGCGCGTGTTTATTTGCATTGCAATGAAAATTAAGAATAAACGATCAATTGGCCTCCTCTCAGACAATAATCAATGAAGTAATTTTTTCACTGAGTCAAAAAACAAGTCCATTTACTCCGCAGTTTTACTCCGTTAGATATCAAGATGTTCAAAATCAGTCCTATATTATGGTGAAGGCCAGTGCGCGATGGCTTGGTGTACGCTTGGACCTTCTCGCATCGATGTTAATTGGTGCTGTGTCTCTGGCGGCTGTTTTGGTGTCTCAAGATGCTGGTAAGTGCATTTGTTAGGTAAATAAATATCATCGGCATAATGGACGTTACTAATTCTGAGAATCTGGCATTTTGAAAACATGCTTGCCTCGTAGCGCACTTTGTAATTAACTTTCGGTTTGCTGTTCAAGTTTCTTAGTTTGTAGTGGTTCATCGCAGGGGCTTGCGAAGATTACAATACTGACGGAATAATAATGGAATAATGGAATAACGAAAATTGAAACACGAAAAAATTACACTGAAGATATTCGCAGCCTGTAAATAGAGCAGCCTTTCATTGCTCGTGGCGAGTTTGTTTTTCTCTCCCTTGCACAAGCCAGACCGGATTGCAGCGATATCTTCACGATAAGATATCAGAGTTTTTATGATGAAGGTGGGAGTGGTTTAGTGGTTGGGATGCGATGTAATGACGATTTCTAATCCGGAGGTCCTTGTCTTAATTCTTCTCCCTTTTTGGCGCGATGATACCATAACCTAGATCAATAATTCTTTTATCCACGAATTTGGTTACACAACCTTTTCAGTACAGTGACGACCGAGTGAGGAGCGCATTCTGTGTTGGCAAATGGCGGTCGTGATAGAACTCCATAGGAGTAGAATGTAAGAGTGTGTAGCTAAGCTTACAGGACAAGATGGAGCGCAATAGAAAAGAGTTGTTTAAGGCAGTTTCTTTACAGATGACAAAGCAGTCTCTTAACCAATCAAAAGAAGGAGAATATCTGTCAAACGAAGTGTGGAATAGTTTACTTAGCGGAAAGTTGTATCGTAGGGCGGCATTTTTATTCGTCAAAACTGCAAAAAGATAACCATAGGTGTGATACAACTGAATAATCTGAATAGTCTCTTTTCTTTGTTTTAATCAGCTTGGGCGGGACTTGCGCTCGTCTATGTCATCCAGACTGCCGAAAGTACTCAATACGCTGTCAGAAAAACCTCGGATGTCGAGAATTACATGACCTCAGTTGAACGAGTGATGACGTACACCAAACTTGACTCAGAGCCTGGATACAAAGTACAGCGACTTCCCCCGGAACACTGGCCACACGAAGGAAATATCACATTTAAAAATGTGTCATTGACGTACTATCCGGGGGGACCTCAAGTACTGAAGAAAATAAATCTTAACATCAAAGGAGGAACAAAGATCGGTGTTGCAGGCCGTACTGGTGCAGGGAAGTCATCTTTTGTGGCAGCTCTCATGCGCATGCCTGACGCTGATGGAAACATACTGATCGATGGTATTCCAATAAAACAGATCAATCTCCAAGAGGCTCGACGATGTATATCCGTTCTTGGCCAAAGTCCTGTCCTGTTTAGTGGATCGCTGAGAAAAAATCTCGATCTCTTGGATCAGTTGCAAGATACAGATTTGTGGCGAGCTTTAGAGGATGTGCAACTGAAAGAATTGGTCGAGAGTTTAGATGGACAGCTAGATCACGAGCTGTTGGAACATGGAGCAAATATCAGTGTAGGAGAGCGGCAGTTAATTTGTTTGGCTCGTGTGCTGTTACAACAAAACAAGATCGTCATCTTGGATGAGCCCACTGCACATGTGGATCCAGAAACAGAACAAACAATCTGGAACGTAGTGCGCGAGAAACTAAAGGACTCCACAGTCATCACTATAGCTCATCGTCTAAGCACCATCAAAGACTGTGACGTGATTTTGGTTTTGAAAGATGGAGAGGTCGATGAATTTGACAAATTTGACACTTTAGTGAATAAGAAAGGAGGTGCTTTGAATGAAATGGCTCAAGTTGCAGATATCTAGATACACCAGTGCCCTATTTGATGACAAATTAGTTTCAATATGTACAGACCCCTTACAATTTGAATGAAGAGTTGGCGGTTGTTTAATTTCCTTCTTCCCTATCGAAAAGAAGCAGTACCTTAGTGTGACCATATACAAAAGACCTGTTTAGCTTGCGCAGTTTACATTCTTTCTTTTCTTTTATTTTCTAATAATTATTTTTTTTTAACAAATTGGACATGCCCACAGGTAGCTAGCTAATCTAGGTGGGTCATGTGTTAACTACAAAGAAAAAGGTAAGTATAGAAGTTAACAGAAATCAGGAAATTAACTAGAGAGAGTACGTATACAAGTTTACAGAAATCAAAAATCTGGAAGTTAACTAAAAAGAGTAGGTATAGAAACAAAAATACAACAATATTACAATTAAGACTATACTTGTTATTCTGAAAATACATAAAAACCTTAAGAAAATTTGACCTTTTGAATAACGTTTCGTATGTCAAGATAGGAGTCTTCAGAAGACAGTTAATCCATTGCAGAACACGTGATATTCTCTATGAAATTGTTCTTTGATCCATTTGAAAATTCAGTGAGGTACACGTGACTAGTTAAAATTCTCAAGACTATCATCTCATGATCTGAAATGGAGCAACAAACTGGCCAAGGGGTGGTGAGGACACTTGCACTTCGTCTCTGCAACTGCACCTACTTAACAAAATATATTGGAATTGTTAGGTGTTTATTAAACGGAATTGTAAGTCCCTTCCCTTGGGGCTAATCATTAAGAGCCAATTTCTCTAAGAAGCGAGAATGAGAGGACAGTCGTGAAATTTTAGATTTTTTCATATTTTGCTCAAATAACCCCTATAGTGAGTTGTTTTCGAAAATACCATTCAAATGTTCTGAAGCGCGTTAGTTTTTTCGAAATCGAGGAAAGTTCGAAAATCGCCATTTTAGCCTCCAGCCGCTACCGAAAATGGCCGAAAATTGTGCATTTTCTTTTCGCTCGTAAAGATGAACGCGATAATATCTATCAATGTACTTTGGATATATGATAGTACATGTCTTGGTGTTTCCAAAGCATTAATTTGATTTGGAAAAGCTTCTTTGTTTATAATATTTTAGGCCGATCCAAATACCTTTATCGATGCTCTTGAGCGGAAAGGCTAATTTTAGCTAATTTCAAGACCATCAAAAGCCCACTGGTACATTGAATTTGAAGTCGACAATTTTCTGAAAGCCCGTATTCTATAGTATTTTGTGTAAAAGTCTCTTCTCTGAAGGCCTTTTACGGACAAAATTTCGAATTTGCATATATCCTTGTTATGTTGCATATATGAATGCTAGTGCAATAAAATCAATAAGCAAACATGTTCGTTATAAACAAAAGGTGTCCGATAAAACTAGAAGATGTCCGACACAATTAAAAGAGTTTGGTAAAACTAAAGGATGTTCAAATTTGCTAAAAGATATCCGATACAACTAACAGATGTTTGATTTAAAAGATGTAAAAATAAAAGATGAGGAAATAGAAGATGAGGAAGCGGAAATGATTTCGCAAAACAGGAAGTGATGTCATTGATGATCTTCCGTGTAAACAAAATGGCGTCTGCTGGAGCTGCAATATTTGGCCTCCAAGTACAGAAACGTTTTTCATGGAATTAAGTATAATGATTGCAAGGGCACAACAGCAATTAAACGCTACAGCTACTCAGTTCGATTCTTCAGAGTTTTTTGTTCGCAGACTGGAAGAATACGAAAGAACTTTAAGTGTTCTATCTACGAGAATCGAAGAATCATACGCACAAGAAATTACCTTATTCGGTAAACCACTTGGTATCTTGAACAAGCAACGATGTCACTTCGAGGGAATTGCAGAAGAATCCGAGAGGGATATAAACTGGTTTGAGGAGTCGGCTACTCGGCCTAGTGAAACGATAACAAGAAACGGGAAAGTTAGATTGAAGACCACGGTTAGCACTTGCCCGATAACAGTTGGAAACTTTACATGGAACCGTGGTCTTCCAACCTTCCCGTTGCTTTTTATCATTATAACAGGCTGAGTAGCCGACTCCTCAGACCAGTCCATATATACCTCTCGGATTCTTCTGCAATTCCCTCGAAGTGACATCGTTGCTCGTTCAAGATGCCACTGAAGTAACTGGTGTATTAAAGTAGTTGATCCGATTAAGATAATTTCTTGTGCGTATGATTCTTCTGTTAGAACACTTCAAGTTCTTTCGTATTCTTCCAGTCTGCAAACAAAGAGCTCTGAAGAATCGAACTGAGTAGCTGTAACGTTTCGTTGTTGCTGTGCTCTCGCAATCATTGTACTTAATTCCATGAACAACGTTTCTATACCTGGAAGCCAAATTTCTATAAATTGCAGCTCCAGCAGACGCCGTTTTGTTTACACGGAAGATCTTCAATGACATCACTTCCTGTTTTGCGAAATCATTTCCGCTTCCGCATCTTTTATTTCCTCATCTTTTATATTCACTTCTTTTAAATGAAACATCTTTTAGTTGTATCGGACATCTTTAAGCAAATTTGAACATCCTTTAGTTTTACCAAACATCTTTTAATTGTTTCGGACATCTTTTAGTTTTGTCGGACACCTTTAGTTTATAACGAACATGTTTGCTTATTGATTTATTGCGCATAGCATTCATATATGCAACATAACAAGGATATATGCAAATTCGAAATTTTGTCCGTAAAAGGCGTTCATACTCTTCCGCGG
>JAHPZR010015845.1:0-12903 GCA_019787425.1 Platygyra sinensis | reverse complement strand
CCTATTACGCGACACATTGACGCGAGCAGCATGGTTGGGCCCTAGTGATTTTTGATTGGTTCGTTCTGAGCATGCGCATGCAAGTTACCCTGGACTCTTCTTTCGCCCACCCGGGTTCAGCCCCTATATAGAGGGCGGGAAGAAAGGAGAGTTCAGGGACTGGACTAAACGACCACAAGATCTTATTAAAGAACAAAACAAATTGTTTCTATATCAAACTCCATTCAGTAACCAGCAAACAAAAAGGTTTTGTCGTCTAATGGGCTGTTCACAAACACAAAGACTGCTCGAGATGTTTATAACGAATTGTAAATGTACAAGTTTTTAGGGCTGGGTGTGTTGTCTGTTCTTATGTGGTCGTTCTAACATGGATTTACGGACAAAACAAGCTTGTGAAATTTACTTTACCTCAAGTTTACCATGAAATGATCTCAATCCAGGACAGAGGCCTTCTGATTTGCGCCAGGGATCTAGCAAGCCAATCCAGCAGAGAAGCTTTAAGCAAGATAAAGTTACCGCTCAGTCTTCTAAGCCTCTTAACTCTTTTTGAATAACCGCCACAAAAACACGCAAAAACCGAAAACCGCGAGCTAAATTTATGATTTCTCGCAACCGCACGATAATTTCTTAACCGTAAACCGCCAGATAAATGTGAATGAAACCGCAAACCGGCACTCAAAATTGGCTACAACCGCCAAACCGCCAGACTATAATAGACCCTCTCGAAACCGTATGATGATGATGACGATGACGACGACGACAATGACGACGACGACGACGATGATGATGATGATTTTAGTTCCGATAAAACTATAGTAAAAACTTTTAAACATTTTAAGAGTCTAGCTAGAAAATTAGTTTAGCAGAAAATGTAACACAGAAATGTTGGAAAAGTTTTCCATCCAGTTTTAACTGATGTGGGAATCTGGACTGCAGTGCTCATATTAAAATCATGAGAGACCTGGGAAAGCGAAGAAATATTGGGAGTCGAATGCGACGGTTTTGAATCCTAATATCATGATGTTTTTTTCAGTTTTTCAGAAGTTATGAAGAGAAATTTTGGTATATTAAGTAACGGTAAAGTTCTTCAAATGTGGTGACCATGTTTTGCATCATAACAAAAACCAGTTGTTGAAAAAGAGGCAATATCATAGAGCACATGCTGTGTATCTTGTTGATCATTATTTGAATGACACTTTGCTCAAATGATTTTGTTTTTCAAGGTTTCATTTAGAATATCTCAAACAAATTCTATAAACAACGAGGGCTTTCTTAGCTGATCACCTTAGATACGACTCGTATGTTGCATCTCGGATCTAATCATAAAGCTTCTGCAACTTGCAAAATTTCAATTACAAACCGACCAATAAGTCAGAAATAAAATAAAAAGTTATTTTGTTTGCAAATTCTAAACACTTCCCTTACTAAGACATCCGTAGATAAAAAACGAAATATATTATCCTTACTATCTATCTATTTTTCTATAAGAAAAAGTAAGGAAAAGTGAAGTAAGGGCTTTGATTTGTAGGGGGCTTATAAATTAAAAGGTTTTGTGTTTGCTTGCTTTTCTTTTTTATTTTTAAAATGATGCATTTTAACACTTCATGCTGTCCCGATAATTTGTATGATGTACCCTATATTGTCACGAAGCCTACAGGTCATCGTCTTTAAATTATCATAAATTTCTAGTGTATTGCGTTATGTTTTGTTTTCTTTTGTGTGGTTAATGGAAATAAATAAAAGTGGAAATGGAAATTATATAAAAGGGCCTAAAGGCTGGAAAGGGGCCTTACAAACTGATTTTTTACCATATATTTTGACAGCAAGAAATAGCTGGTAGTCATCAAAGGATCTATGCGAGGGTGATCTTGTTGAGAAATAAAGCGGAGGAGCCCTCACATCCATACAGGCCTTAGAACTGAAATTGTTTGGTTTGTCCGTTTGTTTGTTTGCATAAATATAGGGGAGGCCTATAATATATGGAAGGGGGCCTTATAACTTCATCAGGGGATCTATGTTTCTGCTTAGTAAGAAATTTCATCATTTGTTTGATTGTAGATCAAATGTAAACCAAACCAGTACTGAGGTTGAAGATGAACCCGTCATATCTGCCGAACAACGGTAGTTTCAACGTGCAATGCGTGATCAACAGCAGTCTTCACGAGGAAGGTATTTAGATATCTAGCGCAAATACGTTTGTAAATAAAGGTACCCCTGATCTTTTACCTAGTCCTATTCAATAGTGACTACACTGGAAAAATAATTAGCTACCATCCGTATCGAAACAGCAGTTTACTGCGCAAGTTTTTTGATAATTTGAGGAAAACAATTGACGGGATCGATTTCTCAAATAATTTTCAAAGTATGAAAGATTGAAATCTGCGACTAGTAGCTCATTTGTATGCTACATACTCTTCGTCCATCGTGTCACTCTGGGTAACACTGATGCAAGCAGACACCACATAACAGTGATATTCTGCTTGATTATTCCCTTCAATATATAGCGATATTTTAAGAAAATTATGAATAGAAAAATTAAGAAATAGTGGTAGACGTTTTTAATGAAATATCGAAACAGTTGTAGTATATCTTGAGTATGAAGAATGTATAATGACTATGTAATATCGGCTAGATGTTTAAACGGTTTGCTACTGAAACCAATTTCATGCACTTTATAGAACGATATCACGGTCAAATTATTAATTTTTTATTAAAAAAAATGTCAAATTATGTTTATACTCGAGGTCAATAGGACATAAGAATAAGTTTAGGAGAATAAGTTTCCTTTTTCTTTTTCACTGTACGTTTAGGAAACAAGACTGTATTCCAAGAAAAGCGCCTCCTGTTGCATCCGCTGGTGTATGTTGGCTTTTCCACGATATTTTTGGCGTCACTGTTTGGCAACTCAGTCATCATTCACATTATAAGAACAGACAACTCCATGAAGAATACTACCAACTACCTGATTATCAATCAAGCGTGCGCTGATCTGCTGATATCATTCGCAGAAATAACAGGTGTTTTTTACTACAGTTCCTCTGGCAGAGCATGGATTGGAGGAATTTTGGGTTTACTTTTTTGCAAGATGCTTATAGCGATCTCATTTATTTCACCCAATTTTTCAGTTTGGATCCTTGGAATCATCGCTGTTGATCGCTTCTATGCAGTAACTCGACCATTGCGGTTGTCACCTGTATCTAAGCATTTAAAGAAAATAATTTTCTTGTGTTGGGCGTGGTCAATTGCCTTTTCTACGAACTACAGTTTGAAAGAAACCTTCACAATTGTTAAAGGATCTTACATCTGTGATGTAACGACTTTATTTTATGATTGGGATACATTTAATACTATTTCTCTTACTTGCAACATTTTTCTGCCTCTTTCAATGATGGCAGGTCTGTACACAGTCGTGTGCCTCAGACTTTGGTCACGTGAAGTACCAGGGGAAGGAAATAATCAGAATGAAGAACAAGCAGCAGCTTTGAAAATAGCGAGAAAAGTTACCCTGATGATGATAATTGTTGTTGCTTTATATGTGATATGTTGGCTCCCTGTGTATATGTCAGTGTTTTTGCGTTTTGTTGATAGGGTTCGAGTAACTGACAGCTTGTTTCTGTTTACCAATTTCTTAGCGCTTTGCTACGGAGGGATAAATCCTTACGTTTATCTGACATTTAGTCAGAATTTTCGAAAAAGGTTCAAGAAGTTGTTGAGAAAATTTTGTGGAAAATTGAGGATATCAAATGTTATTAATAACTCTTTTCGGTCACAAAGTGTAGAGCTGGAACAAATATAAACGCGGGGGTGATTTTGTTTTTTACCAACGAAAACGCAGGTCTGTATGATTCTTTGCATCTAACACCTGCATTTCGGGGGACTCTTCTGCTAGCATATTAACATAGCATGTAATAATACATGTAGTTTTGTGCAGTTTTGGTAAATAACATTGCTATTTAAGTTAGAATAGGTCCAGGTTCATTTCTCTTGTCAGTTAATATCATGTCTGAAACGAAACCATACGATATATATTTCTATAGTTAAGATTGGTCATTAAAAGAAAAAGCGTAAAACGTTCTCCGTCCGCCACTTTGTTTACTTTTCTCGTGAAGTTTTTGAATGACAGCCGTGTTTTATCAATAACTGGCTTTAGCTTCTTTTTATAAAAGTTGTTTTTAGTGGTTTGAAAAACTTCAAATTGAAGTTCATATTGATTAAAATAGGTTGCAATGTAAACAGTAATATAAGTGCTATTCAAGAGACAACTTATTTTTTTTAAAATTAAATACACACACAAAACCCAATTGAACAAGCTGTTATCTAGGAACCAAATGATGCTTGATCTTTCTTCCAATTTTAACTATAAACGATCTTAAATCTATCACTTGCCTAGGCTTAAAATACAGAATAGACATTTTCTGTTTTAAGGGATGACCTGGGTAATCTGATGCCAAAAAATAGTTATGTAATCTGCCAAAAATTAAAGTTATTTTCTGATGTTGAAAAGAACCCGATATAATTAATACGAGGATGGACTGCAAACAAGTAACATCAACCTCCTGTGGTTGTGTCCAATTTGTAAGAAAACTAACTGCAATAGCTGGGGTAGAATATACATCATGTGGGATATCTAGTTATAATATGTATACTTTATGTCATAACTTATGGCTTAATGATATTGTTTACTCTGAATTGAATATTACCCTTGCCCACTTTAAAATGAAAGGTGCGAAGAAAACGAATAAGGGGATCTTATTTAGCACCAAATAATGTTATTTATCTAAAATTTTAAAAACACTATGTATGGTACTTTGACGGTTATGAAATAATCATGAGTATGCCATGAAAATGGTTTTCTAGTCATTGGTAGGTTGCTTGGAACACTTGAAGCTCTTACAATAATAAATACAATTATTTTTTTTTAATTAAAAAAGGGAAACTCGATGTAATTAAAATTTAGCTTGCAGAGAAAGCAATTGAAATGAACCCAAATAAACTTCATTGATGAAATATTTGAATCAATCTATTGGCCTGTCAGACCCTCTTCACAGGGTGATCAAAAGAAAAAACCGGAATTAAAAGAGGCAATGCCGCATAGCTTTGTACATTTTTTCGCCGGTGAAAACGATTAAAAGCGGTGATAGATGGACTGAAAGACATCCAGGGTTAATTTTGCAAGTTGAAATACAAGCTATATATATATTCAATAGCAAGAAAAGGCTCAAACAGTCCAATCACACATACAGTGTGTACTGTAATTTTTGTTTAGGATATGTAATTTCATTTCCAAACCAAGCGAACGCGATCAAGAAAAGGAGTGAGTAACAATTGATCTTTTTTAATATAACTGTTCGGAAACCATTATGGTTGGATAGATCCAACCAGTATTAGGTGTAATATATGCATGTTCGGCCACAGGCACTTAGTTAAAAATTTACGAAACCATCGCCTTTCAAAACGTTAAAAAGAAACACGCCTTAAGTCATCGAGGCCTAAATACTTTTCATGTAGCAACGTTAATTGACTTAGACCGGTTTTATGGATTCAAAATTGGCAACAATACTCAGTGACAATAATACTGTTGCATGGATGGTCTTAAACACTATTGCTGTTCAGGAAGAGTAACATACCCTGATTGCTTTGATTGTAGAACGTATCACGGTACAGGTTCGCATACACTGTGAAGAACTGAGATGAACTCTTCGTATCTGGGAAGCATGACGAAAAGCAGCAGCGATCTTCAGAAAGGTGGTATACATGTGAATTATGTGATCTATGCTTGTGTATCCTGTGTTAGCCAAACTTTAGCCTGTAAATTAGCTTGTATTAGCTGAGCCTGTAAACCAAATTTAAGAGTTGCATTCTGGCACCGTGTTATCTCTGAAACACACTATGAACGAGTGAATATTTTAAAAAAACGTTTTATTTTTTTACCCCAACTATTTTTTGCTCTGAGAAGAGGTGAGCCAGCTATGCAAGTGTTACGTAATCAGCATTATATTATATGATAGTACCCAAGAAAATCCTAGAAGAAATGTTTCAGAGTAGATGGGAAAATTTTGTTCATTTGATTGTTTGTGTTTACTAGTTCAACTTGTGGTAACTCTGAGAAGAGGTGTGCCAGCTATGTCAGTGTTACGTAATAAGCATTATGATGGAACCCAAAAAAATCCTAGAAGAAATGTTTCAAAGTAGATGGGAAAATTTTGTTCATTTGATTGTTTGTGTTTACTAGTTCAACTTATGGTAACAATTGGCTATGCACGAAATCCATGGCACTTAGTTATCCCATAATAATAAATTACATTTTCTCTTCCTTAGTGAACGACACAAGCGTTTTTGAAGAGACACATTTCCAGCTTCTTTGGCTGCTGTATGTCGCTTTCTCAATTCTAATCCTGGCGTCACTGTTCGGCAACTCAGTCATCATTCACATTATACGAACAGATAACTCCATGAGGACCACTACCAACTATTTGATTTTGAGCCAAGCATGTGCTGATCTTGTGATCACCATAGCGGAGATGATGGATGTTATTCACTACAGCTCCATGAAAAAGCTGTGGTTCGGAGGACTCTTGGGTCTGATCACTTGCAATTTATGCCTTTTAATCTTATTTTGTCCTGCTATGTTTTCAGTTTGGATCCTTGCAACAATTGCTATTGAACGGTTTTATGCAGTAGCACGACCTTTGCAATCTTCACACGTATCAAAACATTTAAAGAAAATCATTTTCCTTCTGTTGGTATTTTGCTCTGTTATCTCTTTACTCTCTATTGACAAAGAAAACTTCCAAATTGTAAAGAAGTCTTACTACTGCAATTTAGCCGGAGTTCTAGAAGATTTTACAATATTCAAGTTTCTCAGTGTTTCTCTGAGCGTGCCGTTGCCTCTTGGGATAATATTAGTTATGTACACAGTTGTGTGTCTTAAACTCTGGTTACGTGAAGTGCCAGGAGATGGGTCCAATCAGAATGTACAACAGGCCGAGGCTGTGAAAACGGCGAGAAAAGTTACCTTAATGATGATCGCTGTTGCAGTTTTGTATATAGTGTGTTGGTTTCCTTTGTTTGCAGTAGGAATTTTGCAGCTCCTACTTAGCAATTTTCGGGTAAACGGAAGCATCCTTTTATTCATTATTTGGTTAACAGTTGCTTATAGTGCACTCAATCCTTACGTCTATCTTATGTTTAGTCAAAACTTCCGCAAAGGATTTAAGAGGGTATTGAAAAATTGTCTGAGAAGAGGTTTAATTGGTAATCCAAACGTTCTGCCTTTGAGAGCCCAACGCGTTGAAACTGAGGGAGAAATGTAAATGAGAAAGCTGTTACAAAGAACCTTTAATGTAGCTGAGTAGAATATGAGTGCATTAAAAAATATGAAAGTTACCTTAAACATCCGTGTGTGGCCTGCGCGGATTGGTTCGGGCAAGAAAAGAAAATAAGGCAATTAATATTTACCAATGTGTTGCAGAATTATTTACATAGCAAATTGCTGGAATTGTAATGAAGTTGAGCCAGCTTTCAACGTCAACGTCGAAAATAGTTTCCTGTTAAGTATTTGCTTAATCTAGGTTCCAGACCCCTCACCTTTGTTATATATAAAAAGCTGTTTTAAGTTCAACGAGTACATACGAAACGTCAAGTCTTAATCAAAATGTGCAAGTTCAATATGTTTATCACTGCTGTTTGTGTCTTATTTTTTTGATGTGAAAGGAACTTACATTTTATTCCTGAATAATGACTTAACAACATGGAAAAAAAATGCAATATCGTGGCTTAGATGCAGGTATGAAAATTAACGTTGTATATAGGCGGCTTAGGGAGGGTAAGATGAAGACAAAAATGGGTAGTAGGCGAAAACGTGAAGTGCTCTTAGAATTTTCGTAGCATGCTGACCACGTTAAAAAAAGTGATTGATTGACTTTTAGGTAATTAATGGCTTTTATTTAGTTTGTTTTGCTGGCTTTCCACTAAGATGAAATAAGAACTCAACATGAGGATTTTAATTCCCTGGGAAAGTAGGGCTGAGATACGGTTCTCTACCATGCCTTCCATACTCTTATACTTAGCGTTCAAGCTGCCAGACCAAGTTGTACGCTCTTGAGCTTCTTTTTGTCTCGGACTTGAATCATAAGGACAGGGAAAGTACTTAAACGTTCAAAACGAAACTGAACTAACAGGCGACATCGTAAATACCTGGTGAGTTTTTATTTCCCGCCACACTGCTACAAACTTCACAGTGAATTCTCAACATAGCATTAGCAGTTTCAAATGCGGCTCTGTGAGAGCTCATCTTTACTGAGTAAACATCAAGGACGACATTGTCAAATATTTCCTTAGCACCCTCTGTGCAACAGCTGTCTCTGTTATCACCAAAGGGGTTCTCGACATGTCCCATCGTGCTCCACTCTAATGAATGAGTACATGCAGTGAAGCATGCAGATGCTGGGCTTAAGATCCATTGCACCAAGAGAAAGATTCCAATGATGCTTATTGGCTGAGTCAGTCACGTGACTCCCACCGTCATGCTCCAGGTGTCCGGCCAAGGTTTCAAGACAATGGGCTACATTGCTGATGACAGCAACAAACTGACCTAATAAAAAAGACCAATTCCCGGAGATTTAAGAAGGAATAATAACGCATGCCTAAGGACTTCAAACTAACTAAAAACAATTTAATCACTGCATTTCAAGCCTATAACATTAAAAGCAGACATGCTTCATCAGCAAGCATGTGACATGGATTTCCAATGGCAAAAGTGTTTAATACAGGGTTGTCACAGACTTTTCAAGTAGCACCATTTTTGTTGTAGAGGGTGGCCGATTTTGCCTTTTTTTTTTCTAAGAACTGGGAATACTAGCTAAGTAAGGGTAACCGGCTTAGATCAAGAAGTGCAGGTGGTTACTGTTGAAGACCTTGAGAATTACTGCTAAAGCACACAAAGCTATATACCCACGGATTCCCACACGGCAATCATGTATTGCAGTTGTAATTAGTTTTAGTTTTTAACTTAAGCTTAACTGATGATTTTCCGTGTTTAAATAAAGATTTACATACATACATACCAGTGCCAAACAAGGTGTTTACCTCTAGTACAACCAAGATCTGCAGCATCCTTGGTAGAATCAGTATTCCCATACTGTCTCAGGAATGATGCTTAGTGTGTGTCCAGACACCCAGCACCAGGCACCACATATGGGCATCCCAAAGTCTCATGTAACGCACTGACAGCTGCTTGGCAAACTGTCTTCAGCTCGTCAAGGGATGTCTCGTCTGGTGAGCTCAGCAAAAGTGCGCACATGGCAGATGATGTTACTGAGGACCCTGGCACCAAATGAATGTAGCAGTTTCAAAATATTTGAAAAAGAAAAGAGGTTTGTAAAAAGGTCTTTTTGATGCCAGTTGTCGCTTGCAGATTGTGTCAAATTGTGGTGTGTAACTTAAAATCTGTCCTTGTATGCATCAACTTCATGCATCATGACGCATCGATGGCGAGGTGTGACAAGGGATCGAGACAATAAAGCACACACACATGCATATTCAAATACGATACACGTCTACCTCCCCTTTACCAGAAAATCGAAAAGATGAAAATCGAAAGATGTGGAAATTGTATTAACTGAAATCTTACTTATAAATTTTGTACTGGTACGCATTAAATGCCTCTGGAAAGTTGACAGTGTCGATCAGTGTCGAAGACACGTCCATCGCCGAATGTGTGAAAATGCTAAGGAATAGATCGTATGAAATAATTGTGTTCTACATTTTTCGTTTGTTTTAAATGTTCTACAAGTTTTAGTAACGACGATTTTTCTTCATCTGATTTAAGAATTCGACCAGGGAGGCGAGACTGCTAAGAAATTACATACTAAGTTTAAAATAAGATGTCACAATTAATCGTCCAGATTTACAAACTTTCACATACTGAATTAAAAACAAAGGCAAGAGTTGTGAAAGTCAATCACAATCTCCTTCCCATCGTTTTACAGGTAAATCAGAGCAAAATTTCTCACTGGAATCCACGCGAAAAGACGATATGACATAGGCCTACTCTGGGACCTTTTTTTTAAGAGCCAATTTCTCTAAGAAGCGAGAATGAGCCGGGACAGTCGTGAAATTTTGGATTTTTTCATATTTTGCTCAAATAACCCCTATAGTGAGTTGTTTTCGAAAATACCATTCAAATGTTCTGAAGCGCTTTAGTTTTTTCGAAATCGAGGAAAGTTCGAAAATCGCGATTTTAGCCTCCAGCCGCTACCGAAAATGGCGGAAAATTGTGCATTTTCTTTTCGCTCGTAAAGATGAACGCGACAATATCTATCAAGGTACTTTGGATATATGATAGTGCATGTCTTGGTGTTTCCAAAGCATTAATTTGATTTGGAAAAGCTTCTTTGTTTATTATATTTTAGGCCGATCCAAATACCTTTATCGAAGCTCTTGAACGGAAAGGCTAATTTTAGCTAATTTCAAGACCATCAAAAGCCCACTGGTACATTGAATTTGAAGTTGAAACTACAATTTTCTGAAAGCCCGTATTCTATAGTATTTTGTTTAAAAGTCTCTTCCGCGGCCCGGAAAAAGTAACCCGTCGAGAGATATCAACGTGAAGTACATTTGGAGCATTCGTCATGAGTGAAACGAACATGGAACTTACGCAGTGACTTTCATCAAGAAGGAAAACAGACGAATGAGAACCTTTTTCGTCATTTCGGATGCTTTAACCTTGTTTTCACACAAGGTTATATTCCCTGCAGGTAACAACATTAAAAAGTTTGGAAACATTCGCAATAAAATGAAAATATAGGCTGTGTTTGGGTACATGTAAAGTTATGCAAATTCTTCGAGTGAAACCAACATGAAACTTGAACAGTGACTTTTATCAATAACGAAAATAGTCGAATGGAGATTTTTTTTCGTAATTTAGGATGTTTGTTTTAACATAAGGTTGTATGCCCTTTACATTAACAGCATCATTACACATCTAGAATTAAGGTAGCTGAAGGCAGTTGGTGAATCTTAACTTTATTTTCATAAGTTACTGCAGGTCTTTCATGCGGACTGACATACCATGGTGAGTATCCAACATTCTTGCGACTGATTAAAAATAATTAATGCGGGTCAACATTTCGAGCAAACGTCATTGACAAGGTCAAAAATTAAAGTTACTCAACGACAACTGAATTTAACAACTGCTCATGTGACAATACCAGATTTTTTTTTAACCTACTATTAAAGTTCAACACTATATATATTTTTGCGTAAGAACTAATCTGCTGAAAACGCGCTGGTAAAACATTGCGTGACTGAATGGCCAAACAATACAGTAATTTGTCGATGCCAAAAAATATTCTGGCGTTTTAAAACAACGTAGAATAAAACTGCTCTATATGAGGAACACAGATTGCAATTTTGGTATCTCGACTTCACTGTTTAAGCTGCCAAACAGTTCAATATTATTTAGGAACAAACGGCAAATGAAAACAATTCAGTACAGCGGCGAGAAAAAAACATAGGCACGCAAGGCGTGCAAGAGTTATTTTTTTGTGAACTGAAAGGTTTCACAGATAGCAGAATTAAATCGATGACATGTAAAATGTTTTACTAAACAAACTACAGTAACCTGACACGTCTCCTCATCTTATTTTCTAACAGGCAATTTGATTCGTTCTTTGATACAACCCACACTGTGATTGGTGTGAAATGCGCACATGCAGAACTCCCCATCACCCACCGATCTCATAGCCCTGTCAACTCCAAGAGGAATTTTTGCTCAAAAATACTCAAGCCGTTTAGAGAATTTTTCTCATTTTATACGAGTCGTAAGTTTATTCTTTTTACAGAACAACACTACTTCACCGAAAATAGAAAGAAAGAGAAAACAAAAAACTTTCTGATACATTGACAGTCTGATTTTGCACTTTAACTTGACGCCACACAGTCTTCAAAAAAATATCGAACTGAAATGAATGTCATAAAATAAAGCTATAAACTGCTACTGCAGAGACGTAAAAACAGTTTATAAATGAAAGCTTCTTTTTTGTTTAATATCCTGGAAACAATAGCTGACAATTTGTAAGCTCCAATTGAATTTATTCCCATATCAAAAATAGAAGTGTCAAGTTACCATTTATAACTAAAAGTAGCAAACATCTCGTGCGACCAATTTTGTCCGACACGAAGAACAAAAGTGTCAAGTTACCGTTTGTAACTAAAAATAGCAAGCATCTCGTGGGAACAGGTGCTGACGATTTGTTAGCTCTAATTGAATTTACTCCCTTGTGAAAAGCAAAAGTGTCAAATTATCGTTTGTAAGTGAAAAATAAAAATATCTCTCTATATTTGCATGCAACAAGAACAAAACAATCGTTACCTGTACTTATTGTAAACGTTCGAACTATTTCAAATCAAAATAGTCTCGTCTCCCCTAAAACACTTCCTAAGAACTAGAAGCAACGATGCGTGACGTCTAATTGAATTTACTCCTTGTGAAAAACAAAAATATCAAGTTACCTTTGTAACTAAAAATAACATCTCGTTCATTTGCATACAACTAATCACGCACTGTTTCAAACCTCAAGGCTCGTCTCGTCCATAACTAAAATCCTCAACCTAACCCACCGAAAATGCCGAAGTAAACCCAATATATGAATACTTCCTCCTGTTTTATAGAAGAATAAATATGGCCGTTCTGAACTGTATCGGGATCAAATCTTCTCATACACCATTTACCTTTAAAACAAGAAATTTGATTGGCTGTTTATAGTAGACCCGATCCGATTGGTGTGACATACATACATCTCTCACTCACTCACTCAATCACTCACTCACTGATCCATTGACCCGTACACAACATACTTGACGCGCTGACTAAGAGGTATTTTTTTACAAAAAAAAAACTCA
>JAHPZR010015844.1:0-11687 GCA_019787425.1 Platygyra sinensis | reverse complement strand
ATAGGCCATTTTACAGTTGTGTGCTTAGTTACCTGGCCATGAATGCAAGCGAGGCTGGAGGTGACCTTGCTTTGATACAGACCTCTCAGCTTTTCTCATGTAAATGCCAACTAGTTAGCATAAGAACAACTTGATTTGCACAATAAAAGCAGTGAGGTCTGTATCGAAACAAGGTCAACTCCAGCCTCGCTGCCATTCAGAGGCCAGGTCACTAAGCCGACAACTGTAAAATGGTCAATTGGCTCTTAAGACTGAAATGCCAATTGCTGTTTGGCGTAGAAAATGCTAAAAAAACTGGCACAATAGTGAAAAAGCTGCCAAATATGGTGCCACGTGGCAAACAAGATAAATTTTTTGGACGACCCTTCTAAAACGTTAGTTGTAAGCTAAAGTAACTTGCATACGTGGAGTTTTATGGCCTATGGAGCAAGCAGAAGTCAAGATGCAGGACAGGAATGTATCATTTTTTTAGAGAGGGCTACACAGGCGTACCTTGCCCAGATTGCTGATCAAAACGCGGAATTTATCTCTCTTTCGCACTCCCGCACCTTAGGAGGGAGCCTAAGCCATATGTACGAGAGCCGACAGGCCACCCATGAGGTCGTTGTTTTATCTTCCATCGTTTACGTAAGACGGTTAATTTTCAATGATAAACGATTTCTGCCATTTTTCCTTTTACGCCCCAGACAAGAACTTTTGATGCTCCACAAGAACGGAAAACGATGACATAGCCTGCAGAACCGGCGTAATTTTATTGCATAATTTAGGCGAAAAGAGGCGAGAATGAGGCGAACGCGAAGCACGAGTCGCGCACGAGGGAAAGCGCGCGGAAAAATAACGCCTGTACGCATACCGTTGTTCAGAGCTGTTCCACCCCGAAACACACACTAAATGACCAGCCAACCAAAGCGTTAAAAAACAGTGGTAATCATGGTGTGTTGTGGACCAAACCTGCAAAGACGCCTACAAACATCTAAGGTCTTGTTTTCATCTCTAAAACGGAGAAATTACTTCTTTGGGACTTAAAATGGAAAGAAGAAACATCATGTGACGTCTTCTTTTTCCAAATTATACATAAGCAATGCTTAAATTTTAGTTGCATCAGACATAAGACCCTCTAAAACCTAGACGTTTTACGACGTTTAAGCTGGACAGGGTTCCTCATTTTGTTATAGAGGACATTTGAATTTCCAAGTTTCTGCGTTGCGTGACATTACAATGGAAGCCCGAGAAGCATCTCGCGAAGGTCAGAAGAACAGTTATCGTTCAAGTTTTTGCTAACTGAATAGTTTTTGCGCTAGAAGAAGTATTACTTTCAATGTGTCAGAACTCTAGAGTAATAGTTTTTCGTTTCTATAGTAAAACTCAATGACAGATGTTTCTGTTGTTTTACGGCCGCAATGTTGGTGCCCCTCGGAAGGGCACCAACATGGCGTCTCAATACAAAGCTCTACAAATTTGGGTGAAACTCTTTTCCGAAACACGCGGGAATGAAACTCTACACAGACCTAAATCTTGGCGAGGTTGTTTATATATCAATCATCTATCATATACCTGATTCTCGACTGAATTTATTAAATGGTTACGATTTTCATTTTCGATGCAAACCACCAATATTTAGGTGCCCTCAGAATGGAATATTAAGGTGCACAAAGTCCTCTAACCTTTCTGGTGAAGAATTATTCCTTCTTTCAACAGCCGCGAAAACATAACGATAGGTGAGCTTTGAAATCGAGTTTTGATCACAGATCGCGGATTCAAAGCAGCTTCCTGGACTTCCTGGACTTTAGAAAACAAAAATGGTAATGTTCTTCAGAGTGGAATTCAACTTTCGGAACGATTGGTAAGGCCACGGACGATAAAATGACCGCAAAAGTCAGTGGGAAAATCTCAAGTTTTCGCTCTAGCGTGAAGTATTAATTTGAACATGATGTCATGCAGCGAAGCACGTCTGCGAAATTGTGAACATTTTTTACTTTAGATGGTTATTTCCTCATCTTGAATGCGGAAAAATTTATTGCTATTGAACTTTCTGACAAGTTTCTTTCTTTGGTCGCTTTATTTGATCATTTTAGGTTTTGAAAGTGAACAGTATTTTTGAACGCTGGACTTCTGCATAATTAATTTAAGGCAACCTCCGCGGTTTGTTTGTTTAGTTTTTTCGCCTCGTTCCCAGGGTCTTTCATCTTGCCGCCCCCTGGAGCGAGCGAGGAGAGACCCTGGTTTTATCTGGTCACGTGCCACTTTGACAATTGAGAACATCAGGGAGGGGTCCTCTGTAATCAGCAATTGTCGCCTTGAACTTTGTCGAATTCAAAGTATCGCGCTGCGACCGTTCTCTAGGGAGAACATGTGCGCATCAGTAAGATTGAATATTGCGAGTTTTAAAAACCCAAATCAGGATTGATTAGGAAGTTTCTTTTGCCCCCATATCAATAGAAGTATACGCTCGTAGCACCACTTCAGGTTTTACCGAAGCTTTAAATACTTTAATCTTCCGAAGAAGAAGAAGAATCTTTTCTTTAGGGGAAGCCAACCGCCAGAACGTAAAACTCGCCTAAATGGCTCTAAACCACCTCTAGGAACCCAGAGACATCGAAATCACATAATGTAAACATAAGGTAAGCCATTTTATTTAAATTATTTTCCACAGGTAGCATTTAGAGAAATTTTCGAAGCATTCCCACACATTGTCTTCTAAACGGCTAAATTCGTAACGCAATCGTCAACAGACTAATGTCACTTATTAATCGTATTCAACGTCTGTGGCCGCCTGTGCCGTCACTCTGTTTGCTCCACACTGATTGGATGATGCTAAACAATGCCCAGTTATAAAAATTCTTTTTCTTTGGCCATCGTAGCTTAATGAGAAATAGCACACAAACTGCAGTTACAAACATGACAATAAAACGCATGTTGGAATACAAAATTATTTAACTTTAACTTGACGTTTCGTATGTTTCTACATACATCTTCAGAAGTGACCGTTAGTAATACAAGTAGCAACTAAGTTTAAATTTTAGATAAGTAACTAAGTAACAATAACAATGACAAAAGCTGAGTACAAAAAATATTTGCATACAAAAGATGCAAACTAATAGAGGTAAAGCTTTTCGCTGCTTACATTATCGTTTAGGGTCGGTTTGAGTTCTTGAATTAGAAGAGTCTCCTTTATCTTGCAGTGGATATCAGAGCGACCTTTTGCTAATATTTCGAAGTGGTCCCATTTTAAGTTGTGACCAGTTGACGTGACGTGGTCTGCGATAGCAGATGCATGACAGGCACTAGTGATCCCTTTAAAATGTTCAGTTTTCCTGTCATGCAATCTACGTTTTGTTTTGCCGATGTAAAAATCCTGGCAGTCCCAACAACTAGCCTTATAAACAACTTTTGACATTTGAGAACGGTTAATCTTATCTTTGTAGGGAAAAAAGGACTTGATGCGATGAGCGCTTTGGAAAATCACCCTAAGATCAATGCAGCCATAAAATCTATTAATGCAGGTCTTAAGCTGTTTAGTAACAATTTTACTTTGTGCTTCTAAATAAGGTAGAATTGAGATTGTTTCTTTTTTGGGAACTGTGGTGGTTGGATTTCTCGGTCTGTTTTGCTGTCTGTTCAAAACATCATTGATGTTGTAATTGATAACACCAGCAGGGTAACCATTCTGTAACAACAGTTTCCTCAGTTCATCCAGACAAGATCGTAAAAGGGACGGCGACGAACAGATGCGAAAACAACGAAAAGTGAGTGTGCGGATGAGGTTTACTTTGTATTTCCTAGGTGTGAAGGAGTCCCATTTTGTGTACAGGCCGGTAAAGGTCTTCTTTCGGTAAATAGATGTTGAGAAAGTGTGATTGCATCGTTTGATGAGAATGTCCAAGAAAGGGATTGCATTGTTCTCTTCAAATTCAACGGTGAATTTGATGTTTGCGTGACAGTTATTGAGGTACTGCAGGAACTGGGTTGCCGTGTTTTTACTGTCGAACAAGGTGAAAGTGTCGTCTACGTATCGAAACCATACCGAAGGGCGAGCGTTGTTGTTCAGGACCCACTTCTCTTCAAAATGGCACATAAAGATATTGGCCAAAACAGGACCTAAAGGAGAGCCCATAGCCACACCGTCAATTTGGTCGTAGTATTGACCATTAAATATGAAATGGCTCCTCTTTGTAGCAAACTCAAGCAGGACCTTCAAGACTGAGCGAGGCAGCGTTGGTGGATCGGGAAGGGCATACAATTTGTCAAGACAAATTTGTATTGTCTCATCTAGCGGAACGTTTGTAAACAATGAACTAACGTCAAAAGAACACATGATTTCATTGTTATGGTTAAACGTCTTGGCCCAGTCTGCAAAACTAAAAGAGTCCTTGATCGTGAATTGATTCGTGGAGATGGGCTGAAGTATGCGTACAAGATATGAAGCCAGATTGTAGTTGTAAGTGCCTGTCATGCATCTGCTATCGCAGACCACGTCACGTCAACTGGTCACAACTTAAAATGGGACCACTTCGAAATATTAGCAAAAGGTCGCTCTGATATCCACTGCAAGATAAAGGAGACTCTTCTAATTCAAGAACTCAAACCGACCCTAAACGATAATGTAAGCAGCGAAAAGCTTTACCTCTATTAGTTTGCATCTTTTGTATGCAAATATTTTTTGTACTCAGCTTTTGTCATTGTTATTGTTACTTAGTTACTTATCTAAAATTTAAACTTAGTTGCTACTTGTATTACTAACGGTCACTTCTGAAGATGTATGTAGAAACATACGAAACGTCAAGTTAAAGTTAAATAATTTTGTATTCCAACATGCGTTTTATTGTCATGTTTGTAACTGCAGTTTGTGTGCTATTTCTCATTAATGCCCAGTTACAAATGTCTCATGTGGAAGGGGAGACAGGGGCATATTCGTGTCAGCGATTCATCTTCTGACTGGCCTGGAGTGAGGCTTATGGCGCGTGACAGAAACCGGACACGACGACAACCCTCTTTGTTCGCGAAAATTACTTGTGATTATTTTCGAATTCCGGATTAAGCTAAAGGTAAACTGAGAGAACTAACGATTGAACCGGCGATGTTTTCTTCGTTAAGGAAAGAGACAAATCTTGATGTCGACAAGGAAAGAAAAAGCTATGGTTCTTCTCATACTTCGGTTTTTATAACCCTAACTATCCAAATTTTTTTAAAAGAGGGTTGTCGTCGTGTCGTGTCATACCTTTAAGCTTTAGGGATATAAAAAGCCAAGCAGAAGGTCCATAGCTTTTTCTTTCCTTGTCGACATCAGAATTTGTCTCTTTCCATAACGAAGAAAACATCGCCGGTTCAATCGTTAGTTCTCTTTACCTTCAGTTTAATCCGGAATTCGAAAATAATCACAAGTAATTTTCGCGAACAAAGAGGGTTGTCGTCGTGTCCGGTTTCTGTCACGCGCCATAAGCCTCACTCCAGGCTAGTCAGTAGATGAATCGCTGACACGAATATGCCCCTGTCTCCCCTTCCACATGAGGCATTTGTAACTGGGCATTGTTTAGCATCATCCAATCAGTGTGGAGCAAACAAAGCGACGGTTGCTCCTTGGCACACGAAATCCGTGCCGCGGATGCTGATCGCTTCGAAAGCTGCATTTCTCGAAAATTATTTGGCGGTTAGCGCTTGGATTTTGAATGGATCTTCGATTGAATGCCACGGGAAGAAGCGTCAACCTTTCAGTTTATCTGGTGTTCGATTTGGAAGCCGGGCGATTCTAAATCGGCTTCGCGCTGGACCGGTCAAAAATGAGCTTTCCACCCTTGTCTCCTTTTTATAACGTATAGTAACAGTAACGCAAAACCCACAAAATCGCTCAAATTCGCCATTCAGTGCCACAGAAACGACAATACACAGCAACTGAGGTACGTTTACATTTATTTTGAGCTTTAACATAGACATTTCTGGATGTAAGTTTACGATAGTAAGACTCTTCAATATTCTCCATACATTTCTTTATATTTCGAACGTAAACAGACACACTGCTTGTATGGGCCCCTGTGCTGTAAATAGTTTATATTGTAATGATGCTTTATTTAGTAAATCGGTGTAGTGTTTAGATGGTTTTTATCCCAGGAGTGTTTGAGGTTTTATTTCCCAGGAGTTTTACAGTAGTGTTTACTTAAACAATGCCCAGTTACAAATGCCTCATGTGGAAGGGGAGACAGGGGCATATTCGTGTCAGCGATTCATCTACTGACTAGCCTGGAGTGAGGCTTATGGCGCGTGACAGAAACCGGACACGACGACAACCCTCTTTGTTCGCGAAAATTACTTGTGATTATTTTCGAATTCCGGATTAAACTGAAGGTAAAGAGAACTAACGATTGAACCGGCGATGTTTTCTTCGTTATGGAAAGAGACAAATTCTGATGTCGACAAGGAAAGAAAAAGCTATGGACCTTCTGCTTGGCTTTTTATATCCCTAAAGCTTAAAGGTATGACACGACACGACGACAACCCTCTTTTAAAAAAATTTGGATAGTTAGGGTTATAAAAACCGAAGTATGAGAAGAACCATAGCTTTTTCTTTCCTTGTCGACATCAAGATTTGTCTCTTTCCTTAACGAAGAAAACATCGCCGGTTCAATCGTTAGTTCTCTCAGTTTACCTTTAGCTTAATCCGGAATTCGAAAATAATCACAAGTAATTTTCGCGAACAAAGAGGGTTGTCGTCGTGTCCGGTTTCTGTCACGCGCCATAAGCCTCACTCCAGGCCAGTCAGAAGATGAATCGCTGACACGAATATGCCCCTGTCTCCCCTTCCACATGAGACATTTGTAACTGGGCATTAATGAGAAATAGCACACAAACTGCAGTTACAAACATGACAATAAAACGCATGTTGGAATACAAAATTATTTAACTTTAACTTGACGTTTCGTATGTTTCTACATACATCTTCAGAAGTGACCGTTAGTAATACAAGTAGCAACTAAGTTTAAATTTTAGATAAGTAACTAAGTAACAATAACAATGACAAAAGCTGAGTACAAAAAATATTTGCATACAAAAGATGCAAACTAATAGAGGTAAAGCTTTTCGCTGCTTACATTATCGTTTAGGGTCGGTTTGAGTTCTTGAATTAGAAGAGTCTCCTTTATCTTGCAGTGGATATCAGAGCGACCTTTTGCTAATATTTCGAAGTGGTCCCATTTTAAGTTGTGACCAGTTGACGTGACGTGGTCTGCGATAGCAGATGCATGACAGGCACTTACAACTACAATCTGGCTTCATATCTTGTACGCATACTTCAGCCCATCTCCACGAATCAATTCACGATCAAGGACTCTTTTAGTTTTGCAGACTGGGCCAAGACGTTTAACCATAACAATGAAATCATGTGTTCTTTTGACGTTAGTTCATTGTTTACAAACGTTCCGCTAGATGAGACAATACAAATTTGTCTTGACAAATTGTATGCCCTTCCCGATCCACCAACGCTGCCTCGCTCAGTCTTGAAGGTCCTGCTTGAGTTTGCTACAAAGAGGAGCCATTTCATATTTAATGGTCAATACTACGACCAAATTGACGGTGTGGCTATGGGCTCTCCTTTAGGTCCTGTTTTGGCCAATATCTTTATGTGCCATTTTGAAGAGAAGTGGGTCCTGAACAACAACGCTCGCCCTTCGGTATGGTTTCGATACGTAGACGACACTTTCACCTTGTTCGACAGTAAAAACACGGCAACCCAGTTCCTGCAGTACCTCAATAACTGTCACGCAAACATCAAATTCACCGTTGAATTTGAAGAGAACAATGCAATCCCTTTCTTGGACATTCTCATCAAACGATGCAATCACACTTTCTCAACATCTATTTACCGAAAGAAGACCTTTACCGGCCTGTACACAAAATGGGACTCCTTCACACCTAGGAAATACAAAGTAAACCTCATCCGCACACTCACTTTTCGTTGTTTTCGCATCTGTTCGTCGCCGTCCCTTTTACGATCTTGTCTGGATGAACTGAGGAAACTGTTGTTACAGAATGGTTACCCTGCTGGTGTTATCAATTACAACATCAATGATGTTTTGAACAGACAGCAAAACAGACCGAGAAATCCAACCACCACAGTTCCCAAAAAAGAAACAATCTCAATTCTACCTTATTTAGAAGCACAAAGTAAAATTGTTACTAAACAGCTTAAGACCTGCATTAATAGATTTTATGGCTGCATTGATCTTAGGGTGATTTTCCAAAGCGCTCATCGCATCAAGTCCTTTTTTCCCTACAAAGATAAGATTAACCGTTCTCAAATGTCAAAAGTTGTTTATAAGGCTAGTTGTTGGGACTGCCAGGATTTTTACATCGGCAAAACAAAACGTAGATTGCATGACAGGAAAACTGAACATTTTAAAGGGATCACTAGTGCCTGTCATGCATCTGCTATCGCAGACCACGTCACGTCAACTGGTCACAACTTAAAATGGGACCACTTCGAAATATTAGCAAAAGGTCGCTCTGATATCCACTGCAAGATAAAGGAGACTCTTCTAATTCAAGAACTCAAACCGACCCTAAACGATAATGTAAGCAGCGAAAAGCTTTACCTCTATTAGTTTGCATCTTTTGTATGCAAATATTTTTTGTACTCAGCTTTTGTCATTGTTATTGTTACTTAGTTACTTATCTAAAATTTAAACTTAGTTGCTACTTGTATTACTAACGGTCACTTCTGAAGATGTATGTAGAAACATACGAAACGTCAAGTTAAAGTTAAATAATTTTGTATTCCAACATGCGTTTTATTGTCATGTTTGTAACTGCAGTTTGTGTGCTATTTCTCATTAAGCTACGATGGCCAAAGAAAAAGAATTTTTATAACTGGGCATTGTTTAGCATCATCCAATCAGTGTGGAGCAAACAGAGTGACGGCACAGGCGGCCCAGACGTTGAATACGATTAATAAGTGACATTAGTCTGTTGACGATTGCGTTACGAATTTAGCCGTTTAGAAGACAATGTGTGGGAATGCTTCGAAAATTTCTCTAAATGCTACCTGTGGAAAATAATTTAAATAAAATGGCTTACCTTATGTTTACATTATGTGATTTCGATGTCTCTGGGTTCCTAGAGGTGGTTTAGAGCCATTTAGGCGAGTTTTACGTTCTGGCGGTTGGCTTCCCCTAAAGAAAAGATTCTTCTTCTTCTTCGGAAGATTAAAGTATTTAAAGCTTCGGTAAAACCTGAAGTGGTGCTACGAGCGTATACTTCTATTGATATGGGGGCAAAAGAAACTTCCTAATCAATCCTGATTTGGGTTTTTAAAACTCGCAATATTCAATCTTACTGATGCGCACATGTTCTCCCTAGAGAACGGTCG
This sequence comes from Platygyra sinensis, assembly GCA_019787425.1. Taxonomy (NCBI): domain Eukaryota; kingdom Metazoa; phylum Cnidaria; class Anthozoa; order Scleractinia; family Merulinidae; genus Platygyra; species Platygyra sinensis. Next base: position 2,332 of record JAHPZR010015844.1, on the reverse strand, counting down.
CAGCGCGATACTTTGAATTCGACGAAGTTCAAGGCGACAAGTTGCTGATTACAGAGGATCCCTCCCTGATGTTCTCAATTGTCAAAGTGGCACGTGACCAGATAAAACCAGGGTCTCTCCTCACTCGCTCCAGGGGGCGGCAAGATGAAAGACCCTAGGAACGAGGCGAAAAAACTAAACAAACAAACCGCGGAGGTTGCCTTAAATTAATTATGCTGAAGTCCAGCGTTCAAAAATACTGTTCACTTCAAAACCTAAAATGATCAAATAAAGCGACCAAAGAAAGAAACTTGTCAGAAAGTTCAATAGCAATAAATTTTTCCGCATTCAAGATGAGGAAATAACCATCTAAAAGTAAAAAATGTTCACAATTTCGCAGACGTGCTTCGCTGCATGACATCATGTTCAAATTAATACTTCACGCTAGAGCGAAAACTTGATATTTTCCCACTGACTTTTGCGGTCATTTTATCGTCCGTGGCCTTACCAATCGTTCCGAAAGTTGAATTCCACTCTGAAGAACATTACCATTTTTGTTTTCTAAAGTCCAGGAAGTCCAGGAAGCTGCTTTGAATCCGCGATCTGTGATCAAAACTCGATTTCAAAGCTCACCTATCGTTATGTTTTCGCGGCTGTTGAAAGAAGGAATAATTCTTCACCAGAAAGGTTAGAGGACTTTGTGCACCTTAATATTCCATTCTGAGGGCACCTAAATATTGGTGGTTTGCATCGAAAATGAAAATCGTAACCATTTAATAAATTCAGTCGAGAATCAGGTATATGATAGATGATTGATATATAAACAACCTCGCCAAGATTTAGGTCTGTGTAGAGTTTCATTCCCGCGTGTTTCGGAAAAGAGTTTCACCCAAATTTGTAGAGCTTTGTATTGAGACGCCATGTTGGTGCCCTTCCGAGGGGCACCAACATTGCGGCCGTAAAACAACAGAAACATCTGTCATTGAGTTTTACTATAGAAACGAAAAACTATTACTCTAGAGTTCTGACACATTGAAAGTAATACTTCTTCTAGCGCAAAAACTATTCAGTTAGCAAAAACTTGAACGATAACTGTTCTTCTGACCTTCGCGAGATGCTTCTCGGGCTTCCATTGTAATGTCACGCAACGCAGAAACTTGGAAATTCAAATGTCCTCTATAACAAAATGAGGAACCCTGTCCAGCTTAAACGTCGTAAAACGTCTAGGTTTTAGAGGGTCTTATGTCTGATGCAACTAAAATTTAAGCATTGCTTATGTATAAATTTGGAAAAAGAAGACGTCACATGATGTTTCTTCTTTCCATTTTAAGTCCCAAAGAAGTAATTTCTCCGTTTTAGAGATGAAAACAAGACCTTAGATGTTTGTAGGCGTCTTTGCAGGTTTGGTCCACAACACACCATGATTACCACTGTTTTTTAACGCTTTGGTTGGCTGGTCATTTAGTGTGTGTTTCGGGGTGGAACAGCTCTGAACAACGGTATGCGTACAGGCGTTATTTTTCCGCGCGCTTTCCCTCGTGCGCGACTCGTGCTTCGCGTTCGCCTCATTCTCGCCTCTTTTCGCCTAAATTATGCAATAAAATTACGCCGGTTCTGCAGGCTATGTCATCGTTTTCCGTTCTTGTGGAGCATCAAAAGTTCTTGTCTGGGGCGTAAAAGGAAAAATGGCAGAAATCGTTTATCATTGAAAATTAACCGTCTTACGTAAACGATGGAAGATAAAACAACGACCTCATGGGTGGCCTGTCGGCTCTCGTACATATGGCTTAGGCTCCCTCCTAAGGTGCGGGAGTGCGAAAGAGAGATAAATTCCGCGTTTTGATCAGCAATCTGGGCAAGGTACGCCTGTGTAGCCCTCTCTAAAAAAATGATACATTCCTGTCCTGCATCTTGACTTCTGCTTGCTCCATAGGCCATAAAACTCCACGTATGCAAGTTACTTTAGCTTACAACTAACGTTTTAGAAGGGTCGTCCAAAAAATTTATCTTGTTTGCCACGTGGCACCATATTTGGCAGCTTTTTCACTATTGTGCCAGTTTTTTTAGCATTTTCTACGCCAAACAGCAATTGGCATTTCAGTCTTAAGAGCCAATTGACCATTTTACAGTTGTCGGCTTAGTGACCTGGCCTCTGAATGGCAGCGAGGCTGGAGTTGACCTTGTTTCGATACAGACCTCACTGCTTTTATTGTGCAAATCAAGTTGTTCTTATGCTAACTAGTTGGCATTTACATGAGAAAAGCTGAGAGGTCTGTATCAAAGCAAGGTCACCTCCAGCCTCGCTTGCATTCATGGCCAGGTAACTAAGCACACAACTGTAAAATGGCCTATT
>JAHPZR010015838.1:115000-120000 GCA_019787425.1 Platygyra sinensis | reverse complement strand
TAGCTCGTTTTTGTAGTTGTTCAAAACAATTCCAACGATGGAATTAATTCGTGCAAGGCGTGTAACACTGGAAATTTGCATACTTTATAAGCCAGAGTATTCAGTTATTTTACTCAGTGCGAGCCTGCGTTTAGAAAGACGATAGATTCGTCGGAAGACAAAGAATTATTTATTACACAGAACTCTACGAAGGGAAATATTTCAGCAGAAATCGAAGGTAATGTCGTGTAACGTTTGGACATTTCTGCCAGCGCTTTATTTCTTTCTCGACTTCTAAAGACATTTAGAACACCAATTACAGATTCAGAATGCGAGAAGTTTGACAAAAGCTGGGTATCAGACGCCAGACGCCGGAAATGGGCGTGGGTTTTGAAAGTCTTTGAGGAATGGAAGAAGCAGAGAAATGAAGCGGTTTTGAAACAAGATTACAGTGGCGAGCCGGTAATTCAAGTGTTAAACGCAAACGGTACTGTTGACAAGTTGTAAGCTATCAGTTTTTGTGCATTTTATACATTAAATTTCCTAAAAGAGGCTGTAATATTTTTAATAATTGCAGCGTGCACACTGCAATATTTTTAATATTGCAGCATGCTTATTTAGCGGGTTTAATTATATTACCCCTGAGAATTTCCCTGCTAACAAAAAGGACCGCCCCCGTTTTCCTCAGACAGTTGTTTTGCATCTTTTAAGACTACAATCAGTGATTTAGTGCAGACAGAGGACAATGGCACTGGGTATTGAATAGTAAATATGCAGCGCTATGCAGGGCTATGCTGGGCTATGTTGTGCTATGCTGTGCTATGTTCTGCAGAGCCATGCCATGCCAAACGATGCTTTGCTATGCAGTACCACTCTATGCTATGCTAGTTACGGTATGCTAGTCTAAGGTAACTCAAGCCAATCCAAGCCATGCTCAGCTCTGCTCTGCTATTATTTGCTATTCCATCCAGCTATGCAATACTATGCTATCGTACCCTCTGCTGTGCTTTGCTATGTTATTGTAAGCTAAGCTAGTCGTGCTTTGCTATGCTATGCTATATTTCGCTGCACTAGAGAAAACTGAAACAACTTAAAAACTACTTAAGTACAGTTTTGCTATTCTATGCTACGCCCCGCTTTGCTATTGTCCGCTATTATTGTATGCTTTACTATGCCATGCTGCGCCTCGCTACGAAATGCTAGGCTACACTTCGCTATACTGTGCTATGCTATGCTATAAAATGCAAGGCGATGCCTTGTTATGCCGTGCTATGCTTTGCTAATTAGTCGGGCGAGGCCGACTTTAAATTTACCCTTCATTTCTCCACAAAACTCAGTCACGTGCAATGGGGAATACCGCAGACCCGTCATAAAGGCTCGACCTTCTTTCCACGATGTCGAAGTCAATGGCGGATACGTTGAATATCTTAACAAATGATGTAATCTTTCAAACATACAGACCCACACACCGTTCGCGGTAGATCCACTCAAAAAGATGGCGTGTGTAATGAGCATATATTTCGAAATGGGTTGTTCCGCAAACTGAAAATAGCGAAAGAATCAAATGATTTAGCGGATTTAGCGAAGGTCTTACCAGAATCATTTCTGAGTGAACAGAAAATGGAGACACAAAGATGTCATGTTGGACTGCGAAGCTAAGTAGCTTTCATCAGAGTGAGGATAAACGTAAGCTTAATTGTCATAAGCTTAGGTCTAGTTATGTAACGTCTATCTTGATTACTAGGCTTACATTCGCTATGTTTTTGCTCAAACTGATTACATTATCCGCAGCTATTTTACTCTTTGTTTCCTTAGTTCTGTCGCTTTTATGCGGGAGGTCAACAGGAGTTTTTCATTATTGTTTTTTTTTTTTCAGTATTCGTTATCAGACGTTGATATCAGACATTAATAAGTTTATCACATACGGGGCAAAATTACTGAATGCTGATTGGCTGAGACAGAGGGCATTTTTTCTTAATTTTTGTAATTGCCCCGGGCAAAATTACTTGATGCTGATTGGCTGAGCACGCCTGCATTGAGTTGGTTTCCCGCTTCAAACGGATTTTGAAAAGAAATTTCAGAAACGCATCGCTTCTGAGTTTGATCTAAACACGGTTATTTCATCTTAACGTGAAAGAGAATCAACATGCAACAAAGCGTAGTCTTTTGGTGGAAAAGCAAAAGGATTTTTCCCACTAAAAATGCATTGATTCGCAGCCTGAAAAACGTTGGAATGGAGACGGCTGGTGTTGCACGAAACATAGAATTACAGAACTTCATGGCCGCCAAACTGAAAGTTAATTTCTTCGTTTTGCTTCGGGTCGCCTTATTAGTATTACAGCTCACTTTATCGGCGTAAAAACAGCGTAATTTTTTGGTACGTGAAGTTTTCACAGTGGAAGGGACAGTTTTGGATTCAAGAAGTTATTAGAGCTCGTTTGGACACTTGTTTACGTCTATCATCGATCGAAGAACAAGTAATTTCACGCCGTTGCAAGCTTCGCAAAACAGGTGAATAAAATTAGATTGCTTATAGTTTTGTTTGTAAAGAAATGGCTTTGAGTGAATTGAACCAAGTTGCTGTGTTTTGCTTACTATTATAGTAGGCTTTCCCCGTGTTATTGCTAACCTGTTAAATAATGACAACCGGCAAACCTGTTTAAGCGACGGCAAGACCTTGAAACTTTGTACAAAATTTTGCCCTTTATGTGATAAACAAGTAATCGCAAGCGCTCTCGGGCAATTAAGGATTAATTTCACTTGTATTTTCAAAGTTTTCCAAATTGCCCTCGTCGCTTCGCGACTCGGGCAATTTTGTGAAAACTTTGAAAATACTCGTGAAATTAATCCTTAATTGCCCTCGGCCCCATGCGATTACATATACTTATTTTAGCCCTGCTTATTGTTCGATAGACCTGAAATCTGAAGTAATCTAAATTTTGTTTATGAAAGGTATCATTCTCTGGTTCTCCATGAATACCTCCAAGGTGGTCAACAGGAGTTTTTCTTTATTGTATTTTGCAGCATTCGTTATCAGACGTTGATATCAGACATTGATACGTTTACTTTAGCCCTGTTTATTATTTGATAGACCTAAAATCTTAAGTAATCAAAATTTTGTTTATGAAAGCCGTCGTTCTCTGGCTCGCCATGAATACCTCCAAGGAGGTCAACAGCAGTTTTTCATTATTGTATTTTTCAGTATTCGTTATCAGACGTTGATATCAGACATTGATACCTTTCTTTTAACCTTGTTTATTGTTTCATTAGGCTTAAGATGAGTAATCAAAGTTTTGTTTATGAAAGCCGCAGTTCTCTAGCTTGCTGTGAATACTTCCTAGATTGTCAAACAGTCGGATGACACTCTTCCCACGCGTTAACCGTTGAGTTGTTAATTTTTTTGGTTACGATACTGAAATGTGGCATTTCTAAAAGTTGTCTTGTAACTGCTTTGTATTTACAATCAGCTGAGTAGAACAATAAGTAGTGTGGTTCACTAATAAATATCATGCACGGTTAGTAAAATTTCGCTGGTTGAAAATAAAAGATGAAAATTCACTTAAACTTGCATATTTCTGAATACAGTCGAACCTCAGATTGCGGCAACCTCTCATAAGCGACCGCCTATCCTCTCCTTTTAGGGTAAATATTAAAAATATTTATTTTGGAACGTACAAACAGTTTCAAAACAGCAGAACGTTGCGAATTGCAAATAATGATTTCGTTATTTCACGGGACCGCTTAACACCCTGGAGAAGGAGGTAATGCAGAAGCTTCGGTTGATTTACACCACTATTAAAAAGTTATGCCACGCCCACAAACGAGGACCTTGGACAAACAAGTAACTGGTCAAAACTGGTAGCAGCATATCTTCCTGTAGCCCGACTTACGATCACAGATCGTCTTGTTGTGATATGTTTTGCTGTGCTATGCTGTCTAGAGCTGGTTTGTGCTAGGCTAATTACTACTTTGTTATTCTTTGTTATGTTGTGGTCTGCTATGCTATAGGCTATGCTAGACTTTAATATGCTCTCCCTTATATTGTTCTTACGAATATTAATACTGAAGAACTTACATATAGCGATGCCGCACAAAAACCACAATAATTATTGTAATGAGTGTTAGAGTTCCTGCGATGGTGCCTGATATCATTGGAATTTGATTATGTCTTGCAGATTCTCTTCTCTCTACGATGAAATAATAAAACAGCAGCAAAATCACTAGCGCGGAGACTAAGGATTAGAGAAATTCAAGCTACCCCTGATCATGACGATACAACTGTATCTTGTACCTCTCGAACTGTTCGCGGACAATAATTCAAAGCATTGAATGATATACTCTCACTAAGAAATCCTGGAAGGAAAAGTTTGTGCTTATGGTGGAACAGGCTGAGGGTCTGAGGGGCTGAAGGGCTGAGGGGCTGAGGGGCTGAGGGGCTGAGGGGCTGAGGGGCTGAGGGGCTGAGGGGCTGAGGGGCTGAGGGGCTGAGGGGCTGAGGGGCTGAGGGGCTGAGGGGCTGAGGGGCTGAGGGGCTGAGGGGCTGAGGGGCTGAGGGGCTGAGGGGCTGAGGGGCTGAGAGGGCTGGGGGTGTTAAGAGGGCAAAGGAGGCCAAAGGGGCCAAGAAGGCCAAGGGGGCCAAGGAGGCCAAGTGAGGCAAGGGGCCAAGGGAGCCACGGGGGCCAACTGGGCCACGGGAGCCACGGGGACCAAGGGGGCCAAGGGGGCCAAGGAGGCCAAGGGGGCCAAGAGGGCCAAGGGGGCCAAAGAGGCCAAGGGGGCCAATGGGGCCAAGGGGGCCAAGGGGGCCAAGGGGGCCAAGGGGGCCAAGGAGGCCACGGGGGCCACAGGGCCAAGGGGGCCAAGGGGGCTAAGGGGGCCAAAGGGGCCAAAGGGGCCAAGGGGGCCAAGGGGGCTACGGGTGCCAAGGAGGCTAAGGGGGCCAAGGGGGCCAAGGGGCAAAAGCAGGTGTGAATGGGGTATAAGACACAGCTTTACTGATCAAAATAGCACAGTAGCATCGT
>JAHPZR010015838.1:102500-112500 GCA_019787425.1 Platygyra sinensis | reverse complement strand
ATATACTGAGCCGTTCTAATCTGTAGCATTCATTTTCGTTAATCTACACTCTGGCACCCTCTAACGTCTATGATGTGTATTTTCTGTCAAGGCTGGACAGAAATTATAAGGTAGAAAACTACTAGGTATCGATAATATGAAGAATAAACTTGAACAAATCAAGTGAAAACAAGAGGGAATCTTTAGCGCTTCATACGTGAACACAACCAGTGACGTCACAAGGTCCTTAAACTCGGTTCCAGAGCCCGGACACAGTTTTGCTCGAAAAAGTCGACTTCGGAGGCTAAAAACAGTACTTTCCGTTGGGATTTGACAAAAATAAAATTCACCATGATTTTAACTAGGTTGAAAACTATAGATTGAGCAAATAAAAGAGGATACGAAAATTTCGTTTCAGTAGCACTTTAATAGTCTTGAGTGGAACCCTTCCCGACCACTCCCTTGCGAACTCCCCAACCAAAAGTGCAGAAGTGTAAATACTTGGGTTGGGAAAGAATGTTACTTGGTTATAATCAGTTCTTACCACATGTTGTCCCTTTGAGAACTTGTCCTTTGTCACAAACAAGGCTACCGACTCTTAACACTGGGGGTTTAGATGCGTCATATTCCAAAACAGCTCCACTGAAGTTCAGAGTCAGGTCTGTCTCCATTAAACATTTACGAACGTTACTTGACAATCTTTGAATTGTCTGGTTTACGTCAACAAAGGAAGCGTTGCTTGGAAGTGCGACTTTTACAGTGGAATTGACAATGAGAGGAACTTTAGAAGGCTGGTCGCCATAAACTACGAGTTTTCTACCAAGCATAATGTCCCGTTCTCCGCATTTCACGTTGACATTTTCAATAATGTAGCTTACATTTCCAAAACAGCCTCCAAGTGTACCCAAGTATTGAGTATAAAGAGTGATGAAGTTGATGGCTGTACCATCGCCTTTTCCTCCTGTACACTTGTCAGCTAGATAATGAAGCTCGAAAGCAAGTAAGACTTTTGCGTGGTGTGTTCCTATAAAAATTGACAAATAAATAAATAAAAATTAAAAAAAATATATAAGAAAACGAATAGAAATGAATCTATCCTTTCCCAGCAAAACTAAAGCATTCATTGAAAACTTAACATAATTGAGGGGTTCAGAACCATAGCGGGCTAACCCACCAAAATTTCATATTCGATGTTATTGTTGTTTTCAACCTAAATTTGGACCATCTTTTTGGTGGCAAAGTGGTCCAACCCTGAAAAGAAATGGGAGAATCTTTAGCCCCCTCTGAACATTGGACCACAGTGACTTTCGTCACAGCTCTTTGTGGAACAATGGGCTAACCCTTATACTGCTGATCATTTGCCCGTTGGCTCAGACTTAGACAATACCATGTGCTATCAACAAAATGGCGGACAGAAGTGAGCAATCATCGAGCAGCAATTCCCGTAAGAGAAAACGAAATCCTGAAGAATGGAAGAAAAACAAGCGGAAAAGTCTTCGTAACAGAGGTAAGGAATATGAAACGGCTTCAAAGTCAGGCGAGAAACGTACATTTGCAGCAAAACAACTGGGTAAAGACTGTCGCTGCCCGCTGAAATGCTTTGAAAAAGTAACACTAGAACGGCGTGAAAATGTTTTTGAAGGTTTTTGGGAGCTTGGAGATTGGACTGCACAGAATGCCTTCTTATGTGGAAGTGTGAAAGTCACAGCTGTAAAGCGAAGGTATGCAAAGAAAGGCGAAGCGTCTTTGCACTCGCGAAGAAATTATTCTCGTCAATATTACATAAACGACAACGGAATGTCTACTCGGGTTTGCAAAAAGGCTTTCTTGGCCATTTATGCTATATCCAATGGCAGGCTTTCTCGTGCTCTATCGAAAATGCAAAGTGTGGGATCTCCACAAACAGATCAAAGGGGTAGACACGAGCCTAAAAACAAAACCCCTGAAGAGGATGTTCAGTTTGTGCGTGCTCACATTCAAAGCTTCCCAACTGAGTCAAGTCATTATTGTCGTAAAGATAATCCCAACCGAAGATATCTTTCATCAGATCTCACCATAAAGAAAATGTATGATTATTATTGTGGGAAACTCTTTTTGTTCATGGAGGGTTTTGCTTGATCTTGTGTGTTTCCTTTTTCTTTCCATTAGAGGAAAACTTCGATCATTTAGAGAGGACTTAAAGTGGACCTAACCCAAAATATTTTTCTAATAACGATAAATTTGTTTGAGCGATTCACCTGCTGACGATAAGCACTGACAACTCGATTGTCACAAAAACAAATCACATCTGTAGATATCACACAAATTTCCTAATGCGAAATTGGCAAAATAAGCAATTTTCGCGTATGTTCTATGTGCGACTAAGTATTACCTGGGAACCTATAAGTTATAAAAAACAGATCATTAATTAATCAATAATTTAACACTAATTATTCTTACCAGAGCAATCTAGCACTTTGCTTGAAGGCACCCATGTCCCTTTGATAGGATTACAGACGTATGACTGTGGTTGATTGTTAGCAAAGTCATATCCAGCATAGCAGTGCAGGATGCAGGACATCTCGTCTGGTGACCTGTCACATGTTTTAGCTCCATTCAAGGGCGTTGGTAAATCTGGACATCGGTTAGCTTTTTGTGGAGAAAAACGGGAATTTTTTTTTAAGTCTGCGTCTCTCATTTAAAAACGACAGGACCAATTGATACTTTACAATTGACTTTACAATTTGACTGCATCGCAATACCCATATTGGTGCCGCGTTTTATCTTGTGCAGTTTAGGTGGGAACTGCAGCTTTCAAGCAATTTTAATCTTTTTGTTTTCTTTATTTTTCATTAAAACTGCATTCAACTTGACAGAAATGCAACGTATAAATTAGAGTTTCATCCTTTCTGAAGTCCAAAGACAAGTCAAATGGCTAAGACAAGCTGAGGACCCCTACATGTTTTAAGTTTCCCTTCTCTACCTATCAGCTGACTTTCGCCTTCACCTAAACTGTCCCCGGTTATAAAATGATGAATCAGTGAATAAGTTAAAATCATGTTGGTGGAATCTCCTGATGATGAAACTAAACAAAAAGAATCAGATAAATAAATATAAAACAAACGAGCACAGCACAAATCAAAAACAATCCCTTTATTGTGCTACATTAACTACCTACTTTTGTTTTCATATTTTACTTGATTTTTCACTTTGCACGCAAGCTGCTTGAAAGGTTTTGGTTTTCCTAGGAAATGTCCTCCAAAAAAACCTTAATTCTCGGAAGATTTACGGTCATTACATTTTTTTTATTATTATTATTATTTCCACATTTTTTCGTCGATTGTATAGCTACACATTGTATTTCAGCAAAAAAAAAAAAAAAAAAAAAAAAAAAGACATAAAAATTGATTGCTGCTCTAAAGGCTGTACATACCGCCAATGACTACTTGGAAATGGCACTCTGCAGTATTTCCTGCTATGTCCGATGCAGTGTAAGTCACGTTGTGTTCTCCCCAAGTGAAATTGCTTCCATTTTTTCTACTTGTTGTAAACAAGTGAACGCCAACATTATCTGTGACCCTGACTTCTGGGAAAAAGATCTTCGTCCATTTGTCTTTAGACGTCTTGTAGATATGGACAGGACAGTCTTCAATCCGAGGCGGTTCAAAATCTATTTATTTTAATTAAGAATAAAAAGAGCGAGCGAACAATGCTCTATGTTCCGTGACACGACTAACATTTTGTCTAAATCATTTATTCAATAAGCTGAAAATATTTAATTTATTAATCATCGCACACGGGTGATGCTTTCGGTGTGGTTGATTCTTGAAGTGGGAGGACGTTTGTGACGTGTGAATTTGGAAACTAGCCAGCCTAACCTTGAGTTCCTCCCAAGCTCAATGGTTAAAACGCCCAACATGTATTCGACAGGGAGTTTGAATCCCGTCAGGTTCTCAGATTTTCTTAACTTAATGCATAGCAGTCGTTTATTTCCTAACCAATTTAAGACACTGTGCCGAGTCCTAAACTTTGGACAGTTGTTCAATACGCTTGTACAGTTTTAAAGTGCACCTAACCGCAACGCATTTTTTTGGCTTAAATAAATCTCTGCACCCGTTCAAAACGCACTGTGCCTAATTAAACTAATTAGTCTTGAATTTTCATAGGCTCTAACACTTTCGAAATCTAGCCATCATCTGTTCCACGACCGAACAGGTAAGGGACATGGGTTTATTCCTGGTTTGATGTCACAGACGGATTTGCATCGCAGTAAGTTTGTAAGCATACACGCAAAGAAGTTACTGACGTCTATCCAGGAATTTTCCCATACCCCTTATTACTAGCTTGGTAGTGGAAAAGATGATGCCTAGATTTTGCAACATTTTTAGCGTATAAAAAAAGTAAAAATTAAATTTAAAAAGGCGCAGTGCGTTTCGAACAGGATCAAATATTTCTTTAAGAGAAAAAAAAAATATTTGGGGGGTTAGGTGTACTTTTAAAGCCCTGGACAAACGGAGTCGCATGTAGACGCAAGTTGAAAACTTGGATCTACTTCTGACTTCGTTTGGCCAGTTCTTGCGTGCACTTGCATTGACTTGCGATGACTTGCACTCACTTTGGTCGAGATCAAATTCGCACGCAAGTCAAAGCAAGTTTTTCACCGTTTGGCCATCCAACCCAAGTCAACCCAAGTTGAGTGACGTCCATTAATCTATTATTAGCCAATGAAATAGAGGATGACGCAGTGCGTTTCGAACAGGATCAAATATTTCTTTAAGAGAAAAAAAAAAGATATTTGGGGGGTTAGGTGCACTTTAAAGCCCTGGACAAACGGAGTCGCAAGTAGACGCAATTTGAAAACTTGGATCTACTTCTGACTTCGTTTGGCCAGTTCTTGCGTGCACTTGCATTGGCTTGCGATGACTTGCGCTCACTTTGGTCGAGATCAAATTCGCACGCAAGTCAAAGCAAGTTTTTCACCGTTTGGCCATCCAACCCAAGTCAACCCAAGTTGAGTGACGTCCATTAATCTATTATTAGCCAATGAAATAGAGGATGGTCTGCCTTAAACTGTTTTTTTGCGACTTGCGAGGAAACTTGCGAGTCCGTTTGGCCACCCAACGCAAGTGTCTACGCAAGTTCAACTTGCGACCACTTGCGACTACTTAACGGTCCGTTTGACCAGGGCCTAAGAACAAGAGACTGACTTTTGGATAAACCAATACTTACTTGTTCTAGCGAATATACTAGGCAAATGTACCTTTGTTTGCAATTTCCGTGGGACATGAACATGTCCCAAGAGTAATCCACAACAATGCCTATGCAATTTATTATTTATTATTATTTTTTTTTTGTAGGGGTGGGGGGGGGGGGGGGTAAAAGAGGTGTATCATGGGATTTGTGCAGGTAGAGAATTCTAACTTGGCTCCGAAGCGTTTACTCTTTATAAGAAAAGAAAAACATTATTTGTTCGTTTTTTTTTAAATGTATTTAAAAACATCAGGAAATTACAATAATATGTATGTTCCTAACATTTTCAGTCATGTTTTTCAAGGCTTCCTTACCTCTGCAGATTGTTTTGGTGGTGTCAGCACTCCACGATCCATTTTCAAGGCATACTACTTTTGGTGCGCCCTCAAGTTGATAACCGACCGTAACATTGCACGCGAAGAAACACTCAGTTTTATAATTTACACCAGAGGGTATTTGGCAAGTACTGGGAAAAACCATTCCATGGGATGGCGCCTTGATGCTTGGACATTTGACGACTGTTGGAAAGTTAAATTGAATTGTAAAAAAATAAGTAAGTTATTATTTCCTATTATTATTAATATAATTATTATTATTATTATTATTCTTAAGTTATTAGTATTATTGATTAATATGATTATTATTATTATTATTATTATGATTATTATTATTAATAATAATAATCATAATAATAATAATAATAATAATCAAATTAATCAATAATACTAATAACTTAAGAATAATAATAATAATAATAATAATATTAATAATAATAGGAAAATAATAACTTACCTTATTTTTGTTTTACAATTCAATTTAACTTTTCCAAACAGTCCGTCAAATGTAACCAGGCATCGAAGGCGCGCATCCCGTGGAAATGGGTTTTCCCAGTACTTGCCAAATACCCTCTGGTGTAAATTCATAAAACTGAGGTTTCTTCGCGTGCAATGTTACGGTCGGTTATCAAAACGTGAGGGGCTGACTACACAAAAGTAGTATGCCTTGAAAATGGATTCGGGGAGTGCTGACACCACCAAAACAATCTGCTAGAGGTAAGGAAGCCTTGAAAAACATGACTGAAATAGTTAGGAACCATTACTTATTATTGGACATTGTCCCTGATGTTTTTAAATACCATTTAAAAAAACGAACAAATAATGTTTTTCTTTTCCTTATAAAGAAGTAAAACGCTTCGGAGCCAAGTTAGAATTCTTCTACCTGCACAAATCCATGATAAACACTCTTTTTAAAAAAAACAAAAACCAAAACAAACAAACACAAACAAAAACAAAATGAAACTGAATAACAAATAATAAAAAAAACAAAAAAAAAAAACAAAAAAAAAAAAAAAACCACGGACCCAAAAAAAAAAAAAAAAAAACAAATCAAACCAATAAGAAAAATAAAAACTAGAAAAAAAAAAAAAAAAAAAAAAAAAAAACAAACATAAAAAAAAAAATAATTACAAAAAAAAACAAAAAAAAAAAAAAAAAAAAAAAAAACAAAAAATACCAAAAAAAAAAAAAAGGAAAAAAAAAAAAAAACAGAAAAAAACAAAAAAAAAAACAAAAAAAAAAAAAAAACAAAAAACCTAAACAAAAAAAAAAAAAAAAAATAGCAAAACAAAAAAAAAAAAAAAAAAAAAAAAAATAAAAAAAAAAACCAACAAAAATAAAAAAAAAAAAAAAAAAAAAAAGAATAAATAAAAAACAAACAAATATAAAAAAAAAAACAAAAAAAAAAATAAAACCAAATAAAAATAAAAAAAAAAAACAAAAAAAAAAAAAAATTAAATAATAAAAAAAAAATAAAAAAACAAACATAAAAAAACAACAACACAAAAAATAAAAAGAAAACAGAAACCCCCCCCCCCCCCCACCCCTACAAAAAAAAAATAATAATAAATAATAAATTGCATAGGCATTGTTGTGGATTACTCTTGGGACATGTTCATGTCCCACGGAAATTGCAAACAAAGGTACATTTGCCTAGTATATTCGCTAGAACAAGTAAGTATTGGTTTATCCAAAAGTCAGTCTCTTGTTCTTAGGCCCTGGTCAAACGGACCGTTAAGTAGTCGCAAGTGGTCGCAAGTTGAACTTGCGTAGACACTTGCGTTGGGTGGCCAAACGGACTCGCAAGTTTCCTCGCAAGTCGCAAAAAAACAGTTTAAGGCAGACCATCCTCTATTTCATTGGCTAATAATAGATTAATGGACGTCACTCAACTTGGGTTGACTTGGGTTGGATGGCCAAACGGTGAAAAACTTGCTTTGACTTGCGTGCGAATTTGATCTCGACCAAAGTGAGCGCAAGTCATCGCAAGCCAATGCAAGTGCACGCAAGAACTGGCCAAACGAAGTCAGAAGTAGATCCAAGTTTTCAAATTGCGTCTACTTGCGACTCCGTTTGTCCAGGGCTTTAAAGTGCACCTAACCCCCCAAATATCTTTTTTTTTTCTCTTAAAGAAATATTTGATCCTGTTCGAAACGCACTGCGTCATCCTCTATTTCATTGGCTAATAATAGATTAATGGACGTCACTCAACTTGGGTTGACTTGGGTTGGATGGCCAAACGGTGAAAAACTTGCTTTGACTTGCGTGCGAATTTGATCTCGACCAAAGTGAGTGCAAGTCATCGCAAGTCAATGCAAGTGCACGCAAGAACTGGCCAAACGAAGTCAGAAGTAGATCCAAGTTTTCAACTTGCGTCTACATGCGACTCCGTTTGTCCAGGGCTTTAAAAGTACACCTAACCCCCCGAATATATTTTTTTTTCTCTTAAAGAAATATTTGATCCTGTTCGAAACGCACTGCGCCTTTTTAAATTTAATTTTTACTTTTTTTATACGCTAAAAATGTTGCAAAATCTAGGCATCATCTTTTCCACTACCAAGCTAGTAATAAGGGGTATGGGAAAATTCCTGGATAGACGTCAGTAACTTCTTTGCGTGTATGCTTACAAACTTACTGCGATGCAAATCCGTCTGTGACATCAAACCAGGAATAAACCCATGTCCCTTACCTGTTCGGTCGTGGAACAGATGATGGCTAGATTTCGAAAGTGTTAGAGCCTATGAAAATTCAAGACTAATTAGTTTAATTAGGCACAGTGCGTTTTGAACGGGTGCAGAGATTTATTTAAGCCAAAAAAATGCGTTGCGGTTAGGTGCACTTTAAAACTGTACAAGCGTATTGAACAACTGTCCAAAGTTTAGGACTCGGCACAGTGTCTTAAATTGGTTAGGAAATAAACGACTGCTATGCATTAAGTTAAGAAAATCTGAGAACCTGACGGGATTCAAACTCCCTGTCGAATACATGTTGGGCGTTTTAACCATTGAGCTTGGGAGGAACTCAAGGTTAGGCTGGCTAGTTTCCAAATTCACACGTCACAAACGTCCTCCCACTTCAAGAATCAACCACACCGAAAGCATCACCCGTGTGCGATGATTAATAAATTAAATATTTTCAGCTTATTGAATAAATGATTTAGACAAAATGTTAGTCGTGTCACGGAACATAGAGCATTGTTCGCTCGCTCTTTTTATTCTTAATTAAAATAAATAGATTTTGAACCGCCTCGGATTGAAGACTGTCCTGTCCATATCTACAAGACGTCTAAAGACAAATGGACGAAGATCTTTTTCCCAGAAGTCAGGGTCACAGATAATGTTGGCGTTCACTTGTTTACAACAAGTAGAAAAAATGGAAGCAATTTCACTTGGGGAGAACACAACGTGACTTACACTGCATCGGACATAGCAGGAAATACTGCAGAGTGCCATTTCCAAGTAGTCATTGGCGGTATGTACAGCCTTTAGAGCAGCAATCAATTTTTATGTCTTTTTTTTTTTTTTTTTTTTTTTTTTTGCTGAAATACAATGTGAAGCTATACAATCGACGAAAAAATGTGGAAATAATAATAATAATAAAAAAAATGAATGACCGTAAATCTTCCGAGAATTAAGGTTTTTTTGGAGGACATTTCCTAGGAAAACCAAAACCTTTCAAGCAGCTTGCGTGCAAAGTGAAAAATCAAGTAAAATATGAAAACAAAAGTAGGTAGTTAATGTAGCACAATAAAGGGATTGTTTTTGATTTGTGCTGTGCTCGTTTGTTTTATATTTATTTATCTGATTCTTTTTGTTTAGTTTCATCATCAGGAGATTCCACCAACATGATTTTAACTTATTCACTGATTCATCATTTTATAACCGGGGACAGTTTAGGTGAAGGCGAAAGTCAGCTGATAGGTAGAGAAGGGAAACTTAAAACATGTA
The DNA here is from genome assembly GCA_019787425.1 of Platygyra sinensis. Taxonomy (NCBI): domain Eukaryota; kingdom Metazoa; phylum Cnidaria; class Anthozoa; order Scleractinia; family Merulinidae; genus Platygyra; species Platygyra sinensis. The sequence goes on along the minus strand of JAHPZR010015838.1, from coordinate 103,010 downwards.
GGGGTCCTCAGCTTGTCTTAGCCATTTGACTTGTCTTTGGACTTCAGAAAGGATGAAACTCTAATTTATACGTTGCATTTCTGTCAAGTTGAATGCAGTTTTAATGAAAAATAAAGAAAACAAAAAGATTAAAATTGCTTGAAAGCTGCAGTTCCCACCTAAACTGCACAAGATAAAACGCGGCACCAATATGGGTATTGCGATGCAGTCAAATTGTAAAGTCAATTGTAAAGTATCAATTGGTCCTGTCGTTTTTAAATGAGAGACGCAGACTTAAAAAAAAATTCCCGTTTTTCTCCACAAAAAGCTAACCGATGTCCAGATTTACCAACGCCCTTGAATGGAGCTAAAACATGTGACAGGTCACCAGACGAGATGTCCTGCATCCTGCACTGCTATGCTGGATATGACTTTGCTAACAATCAACCACAGTCATACGTCTGTAATCCTATCAAAGGGACATGGGTGCCTTCAAGCAAAGTGCTAGATTGCTCTGGTAAGAATAATTAG
>JAHPZR010015838.1:87500-97500 GCA_019787425.1 Platygyra sinensis | reverse complement strand
CTTGGCACCCGTAGCCCCCTTGGCCCCCTTGGCCCCTTTGGCCCCTTTGGCCCCCTTAGCCCCCTTGGCCCCCTTGGCCCTGTGGCCCCCGTGGCCTCCTTGGCCCCCTTGGCCCCCTTGGCCCCCTTGGCCCCCTTGGCCCCATTGGCCCCCTTGGCCTCTTTGGCCCCCTTGGCCCTCTTGGCCCCCTTGGCCTCCTTGGCCCCCTTGGCCCCCTTGGTCCCCGTGGCTCCCGTGGCCCAGTTGGCCCCCGTGGCTCCCTTGGCCCCTTGCCTCACTTGGCCTCCTTGGCCCCCTTGGCCTTCTTGGCCCCTTTGGCCTCCTTTGCCCTCTTAACACCCCCAGCCCTCTCAGCCCCTCAGCCCCTCAGCCCCTCAGCCCCTCAGCCCCTCAGCCCCTCAGCCCCTCAGCCCCTCAGCCCCTCAGCCCCTCAGCCCCTCAGCCCCTCAGCCCCTCAGCCCCTCAGCCCCTCAGCCCCTCAGCCCCTCAGCCCCTCAGCCCCTCAGCCCCTCAGCCCTTCAGCCCCTCAGACCCTCAGCCTGTTCCACCATAAGCACAAACTTTTCCTTCCAGGATTTCTTAGTGAGAGTATATCATTCAATGCTTTGAATTATTGTCCGCGAACAGTTCGAGAGGTACAAGATACAGTTGTATCGTCATGATCAGGGGTAGCTTGAATTTCTCTAATCCTTAGTCTCCGCGCTAGTGATTTTGCTGCTGTTTTATTATTTCATCGTAGAGAGAAGAGAATCTGCAAGACATAATCAAATTCCAATGATATCAGGCACCATCGCAGGAACTCTAACACTCATTACAATAATTATTGTGGTTTTTGTGCGGCATCGCTATATGTAAGTTCTTCAGTATTAATATTCGTAAGAACAATATAAGGGAGAGCATATTAAAGTCTAGCATAGCCTATAGCATAGCAGACCACAACATAACAAAGAATAACAAAGTAGTAATTAGCCTAGCACAAACCAGCTCTAGACAGCATAGCACAGCAAAACATATCACAACAAGACGATCTGTGATCGTAAGTCGGGCTACAGGAAGATATGCTGCTACCAGTTTTGACCAGTTACTTGTTTGTCCAAGGTCCTCGTTTGTGGGCGTGGCATAACTTTTTAATAGTGGTGTAAATCAACCGAAGCTTCTGCATTACCTCCTTCTCCAGGGTGTTAAGCGGTCCCGTGAAATAACGAAATCATTATTTGCAATTCGCAACGTTCTGCTGTTTTGAAACTGTTTGTACGTTCCAAAATAAATATTTTTAATATTTACCCTAAAAGGAGAGGATAGGCGGTCGCTTATGAGAGGTTGCCGCAATCTGAGGTTCGACTGTATTCAGAAATATGCAAGTTTAAGTGAATTTTCATCTTTTATTTTCAACCAGCGAAATTTTACTAACCGTGCATGATATTTATTAGTGAACCACACTACTTATTGTTCTACTCAGCTGATTGTAAATACAAAGCAGTTACAAGACAACTTTTAGAAATGCCACATTTCAGTATCGTAACCAAAAAAATTAACAACTCAACGGTTAACGCGTGGGAAGAGTGTCATCCGACTGTTTGACAATCTAGGAAGTATTCACAGCAAGCTAGAGAACTGCGGCTTTCATAAACAAAACTTTGATTACTCATCTTAAGCCTAATGAAACAATAAACAAGGTTAAAAGAAAGGTATCAATGTCTGATATCAACGTCTGATAACGAATACTGAAAAATACAATAATGAAAAACTGCTGTTGACCTCCTTGGAGGTATTCATGGCGAGCCAGAGAACGACGGCTTTCATAAACAAAATTTTGATTACTTAAGATTTTAGGTCTATCAAATAATAAACAGGGCTAAAGTAAACGTATCAATGTCTGATATCAACGTCTGATAACGAATGCTGCAAAATACAATAAAGAAAAACTCCTGTTGACCACCTTGGAGGTATTCATGGAGAACCAGAGAATGATACCTTTCATAAACAAAATTTAGATTACTTCAGATTTCAGGTCTATCGAACAATAAGCAGGGCTAAAATAAGTATATGTAATCGCATGGGGCCGAGGGCAATTAAGGATTAATTTCACGAGTATTTTCAAAGTTTTCACAAAATTGCCCGAGTCGCGAAGCGACGAGGGCAATTTGGAAAACTTTGAAAATACAAGTGAAATTAATCCTTAATTGCCCGAGAGCGCTTGCGATTACTTGTTTATCACATAAAGGGCAAAATTTTGTACAAAGTTTCAAGGTCTTGCCGTCGCTTAAACAGGTTTGCCGGTTGTCATTATTTAACAGGTTAGCAATAACACGGGGAAAGCCTACTATAATAGTAAGCAAAACACAGCAACTTGGTTCAATTCACTCAAAGCCATTTCTTTACAAACAAAACTATAAGCAATCTAATTTTATTCACCTGTTTTGCGAAGCTTGCAACGGCGTGAAATTACTTGTTCTTCGATCGATGATAGACGTAAACAAGTGTCCAAACGAGCTCTAATAACTTCTTGAATCCAAAACTGTCCCTTCCACTGTGAAAACTTCACGTACCAAAAAATTACGCTGTTTTTACGCCGATAAAGTGAGCTGTAATACTAATAAGGCGACCCGAAGCAAAACGAAGAAATTAACTTTCAGTTTGGCGGCCATGAAGTTCTGTAATTCTATGTTTCGTGCAACACCAGCCGTCTCCATTCCAACGTTTTTCAGGCTGCGAATCAATGCATTTTTAGTGGGAAAAATCCTTTTGCTTTTCCACCAAAAGACTACGCTTTGTTGCATGTTGATTCTCTTTCACGTTAAGATGAAATAACCGTGTTTAGATCAAACTCAGAAGCGATGCGTTTCTGAAATTTCTTTTCAAAATCCGTTTGAAGCGGGAAACCAACTCAATGCAGGCGTGCTCAGCCAATCAGCATCAAGTAATTTTGCCCGGGGCAATTACAAAAATTAAGAAAAAATGCCCTCTGTCTCAGCCAATCAGCATTCAGTAATTTTGCCCCGTATGTGATAAACTTATTAATGTCTGATATCAACGTCTGATAACGAATACTGAAAAAAAAAAAACAATAATGAAAAACTCCTGTTGACCTCCCGCATAAAAGCGACAGAACTAAGGAAACAAAGAGTAAAATAGCTGCGGATAATGTAATCAGTTTGAGCAAAAACATAGCGAATGTAAGCCTAGTAATCAAGATAGACGTTACATAACTAGACCTAAGCTTATGACAATTAAGCTTACGTTTATCCTCACTCTGATGAAAGCTACTTAGCTTCGCAGTCCAACATGACATCTTTGTGTCTCCATTTTCTGTTCACTCAGAAATGATTCTGGTAAGACCTTCGCTAAATCCGCTAAATCATTTGATTCTTTCGCTATTTTCAGTTTGCGGAACAACCCATTTCGAAATATATGCTCATTACACACGCCATCTTTTTGAGTGGATCTACCGCGAACGGTGTGTGGGTCTGTATGTTTGAAAGATTACATCATTTGTTAAGATATTCAACGTATCCGCCATTGACTTCGACATCGTGGAAAGAAGGTTGAGCCTTTATGACGGGTCTGCGGTATTCCCCATTGCACGTGACTGAGTTTTGTGGAGAAATGCAGGGTAAATTTAAAGTCGGCCTCGCCCGACTAATTAGCAAAGCATAGCACGGCATAACAAGGCATCGCCTTGCATTTTATAGCATAGCATAGCACAGTATAGCGAAGTGTAGCCTAGCATTTCGTAGCGAGGCGCAGCATGGCATAGTAAAGCATACAATAATAGCGGACAATAGCAAAGCGGGGCGTAGCATAGAATAGCAAAACTGTACTTAAGTAGTTTTTAAGTTGTTTCAGTTTTCTCTAGTGCAGCGAAATATAGCATAGCATAGCAAAGCACGACTAGCTTAGCTTACAATAACATAGCAAAGCACAGCAGAGGGTACGATAGCATAGTATTGCATAGCTGGATGGAATAGCAAATAATAGCAGAGCAGAGCTGAGCATGGCTTGGATTGGCTTGAGTTACCTTAGACTAGCATACCGTAACTAGCATAGCATAGAGTGGTACTGCATAGCAAAGCATCGTTTGGCATGGCATGGCTCTGCAGAACATAGCACAGCATAGCACAACATAGCCCAGCATAGCCCTGCATAGCGCTGCATATTTACTATTCAATACCCAGTGCCATTGTCCTCTGTCTGCACTAAATCACTGATTGCAGTCTTAAAAGATGCAAAACAACTGTCTGAGGAAAACGGGGGCGGTCCTTTTTGTTAGCAGGGAAATTCTCAGGGGTAATATAATTAAACCCGCTAAATAAGCATGCTGCAATATTAAAAATATTGCAGTGTGCACGCTGCAATTATTAAAAATATTACAGCCTCTTTTAGGAAATTTAATGTATAAAATGCACAAAAACTGATAGCTTACAACTTGTCAACAGTACCGTTTGCGTTTAACACTTGAATTACCGGCTCGCCACTGTAATCTTGTTTCAAAACCGCTTCATTTCTCTGCTTCTTCCATTCCTCAAAGACTTTCAAAACCCACGCCCATTTCCGGCGTCTGGCGTCTGATACCCAGCTTTTGTCAAACTTCTCGCATTCTGAATCTGTAATTGGTGTTCTAAATGTCTTTAGAAGTCGAGAAAGAAATAAAGCGCTGGCAGAAATGTCCAAACGTTACACGACATTACCTTCGATTTCTGCTGAAATATTTCCCTTCGTAGAGTTCTGTGTAATAAATAATTCTTTGTCTTCCGACGAATCTATCGTCTTTCTAAACGCAGGCTCGCACTGAGTAAAATAACTGAATACTCTGGCTTATAAAGTATGCAAATTTGCAGTGTTACACGCCTTGCACGAATTAATTCCATCGTTGGAATTGTTTTGAACAACTACAAAAACGAGCTACAATAACAACCCTCGGCACCATCAAAATCGAAGATATATTCATCACAAAGTATGATTAGTGCAAAACATACGCATTTCTCACACTGCACATTGTTTTTGCAGTAGTTCAGAGACCTACTTGTTGAAAAAAATTCAAAACCACAACACACATACACAAAACGCAATCAAATGTTCAAACGCTACCGCAAGGCTTCTCAGTCACCAATTCCCAGTTGAGCTACTAATCAACAAGTGCTAATTATTTTCTTTTGTTCGTTCAGGAACAAAGGAGAAGGGGCGCCAGCAATCAGTGATTTAGTGCAGTGAGAGAACAATGGCACTGGGTATTGAATAGTAAATATATCACACATTGCTGTCGGCCCCAGTAACTATCTAATACATATAATAGCACAGCATAGATTTGCTTGGCATAACATAGTATAGCATAGCATGGCTTTGTAAGTCATGACATTAGATGGGATGCCATAGCATACCACAGCATGGCATAGCATGGCATTGCATTGGATTCCATAGCAAAGAATCGCATTGTATTGCATGAGTTCTTCTCTATGGCCGTTGTGAGTCCGTACTCACTGTCAAGACTTATGACGGCTACTCTACTAGTATGCTTCTTTAGAAAGCAGTATGGGCGAGTGGTTAGAGCGCCGGACTTGATACCCGAAGGTCAACAGCTAAAGGGCATATACTCCATGTTAGCTTCTAATATAGTCTCCCTATACATATTTCACAAAATGGTATTTCTATATCACTCATGCCCATGGAAATATCTACAGGGAGACTATATGGGATGTTAACATGGAGAATATATAGGTTAAATTACCGTTCTGGTCACCAACATCGAGTTTTGTTGTTGTTGTTGTTGTTGTTGTTGTTGTTTTCTCCCTCGTTGCTGGCTTTAGTTTCAACTCCTCAACCATGCTTGTAAAAAGCCCACAGGTCTACCTCCCGCTAGTTGGGATTTTTAAGCCTACTATCGTGCTTGGTTGATATGTTTGTTTCAGTGTATAGAGCATGCTTTTAGACTAGCTACACCTATAGCTACACGTATTGACCGTTGTCTGAACAACAACATTATTCTGTCATTAGTTAATAAAATACAGTTAACGGTTTATTTCCAGTCCGTTTCGTGTATGCAAGTATTCGTTTTCCCCACTCAATATACTTGGTATATTACTTATTTGCAGCCGCAATAAAAGAATGACCTCCAATCCAGGTACAACACTGGCTTACTCAACGGGTGAAACAGCAATTCAGGTAGATTAAGTAATATTCTTAGTTTTCGTCTTCCCGCAGAAAATTTACTAACCCAGTCACACCTTGACTATCCTCTGGTTTCAGAGTGAAATCACAGACGCAACCAGCTAGTTAGTGATTATAGCAGGTTTAGAGTTATATCCCGATACGAAGTCGGTGTAAAATTAGCCCTGGATGGTAGTGTAGTGAAGCAATAAAACTCCAGTCAAGTAATAATCAATAAGCCAACAAATGCCAGCTCAGGAATGGTTAAGACGTGGGAAATGACAACGCTAACAGTAGGGTGTGATGTAGACAATAACGTTATAAAACGTTTGATGTCATTTGTGAGAAGGAGAAAGAATACAGTTTATATATCTACCAACTTATAGGAATCACTATTGTCATCTGCCGCATGTACCTATGGGATTACTATTTTTGTTTTCGCAGATTGAACGTGAAGCAGATCAGGATTCACCATGCTGCAGCAACGAAACTCCACACACGTCAATTCCAAAATACGTTACAAAATCAGAGGCCGTCTTCACTAGTGCTGGTGGGGAGTTAAGTGCACCATTCGACTCTAACGTGCACATAATCATTCCTAAAGGTGCAATTCCCGCTGGAGCAAATCAACCTGTCTCCTTTGGAGTGTTCTTAGACGAGATACCATTGTTGAGGGATATCCCGGAAGAACCCAATACGACACTTATTTCTCCCGTGGTTGAATGTGGGCCTCATGACATCAAGCTGTCAAATCCAGTAGAAATAGTCGTTCCACATTGCCTCTGCTTAAGCAAAGCTAAAAAGAAATGGATAAAGGTCTATAGATGTGGAAATTTTGTTGCTGGATGTGAAAGTGAGTTGATTTCTTCGTTTTACACATGGGTCCTCTTCACTTAATTGCAGAGGACAGGTAATATCTCTCACAAAGATCTCCCTTGATGCCAAACGCATTTCTAAAAATCCTTTGCAACGGGAAAGGCATACATGAGTATACGGGGCATAGGAAATCAAACAAACAAGGAATGGTAGTAAGTTATGTATGGGCATTGTACACGGACCAAGGCTTTGGCATAGGGATTAGGCGCGGGCATAGCCCCATTATCCCAAAATGTAGATGATTGTTGTTAACAGGATATCATAATTCGTCTGCTATTTGATACCAGGTCTCTTGAGCTGGGAGAGGGTGCCTAATAAATCAGAGAAAAAGGGTCAGTCCAAGTCTTGGTTTACAGTGGGAAAGGATTCTATTAGAATAAAAACCAAGACGTTTTCTCTGTGGAGCATATTTGCCTGTGGCAGACCAAGGAGGAAAAGGGCGACAGTTTTTGCCAGCAGACCAGATCCCAAAAGCGACCTTATTTACATACGATTCTACGTCTACAGCGATAACGAGGATTCCAAAAGGGTGAGTGATCGATCTATTGAGCAACAGGGATGAGTGTAGATAGGTGAACTATGCAGGATGTCTGTGATTGCGAATCTACCCATATGTTTATGCACAGCTCATATGCCTACACTCATAAATCCGTCAACGGGTAAATCTTTAAATGGGTGCATTGTTGGTTGGATGGATGGATTTAACCACGGTAACTTTGATTAAAAATTCCAACACATTTAGGATTTGGCAGCAGTCTTAGAATGGTTTAAATCTTACTTAAGGTCTTTCCACTGATTTAGAACCTCCACTGAGATTTTTCGGAAACTTTGCCAATTGATTGTTTATATTATAGAAACTTCAGTTTCGAAATAAAAATGAGGGGTCCCCATGTTCGTTTAGGGGCAGCAGCACCTTGTTTATTCATATAAATCCTTATAACAGCACCATGATTATAGTCACGATTGCTTGCTAAATTCACGTTTATGACGATTGTTTTTTCCTCAACACTGAGAATTGGCCCATATTTATTTTACATAGAGAAATTAACTACTCAATTCAAAACAACTAAAAAAATGATAGGTCACCATAGTCGTTTTAGAGAAAATGACGATTTACCTCTATGGCGAGGTCCAGCCGTAAAGAAAAAGCCACCATTTTATAATGCGCCTGCGCTAATCACGCGTAAAATTATGCGCAGTAGGGATGCGCAATGCAATACTGGGGAATGACTTTAAGAGTGTGTCCATGAGAAAACCAGGCAGAGCCAGGCAGGAGGTGATACAGCTCAAATCACCGATTTTGCTCAAAGTTGGCACAAATGTTGGGCTTAGTGAGCAAATGATTATGGCAAGAACTTAGGTTAAAATATTTCATTCTCTTCAAGTTAGGGGTACCTCCTCCAGAAATGGCCCACTCTCACTAATTTATGCATATTTAATTACCTGTCTTTGACTTAGTATTTCTACAACAAGAAAGGTCATTTGAAAATGAAATCCACTGGATCATGTTCTACTATTATTAGTCTCAAAGCACAGATATTAATTTAAACCAGACATTTTGATTTCTCTCCGTGGCTCCATCTTAAGTAAAGTGTAATGACGAGTATTTGCTGTTGCCCAGTGCAGATATTTGCCATTAATTGATATTTTCCATTAATTGGCTTTTTACAACACCACAAAATATGGAACTTACTTAAGATGGAGCCACGGAGAGAAATCAAAATGTCTGGTTTAGATGAATATCTGTGCTTTGAGACTAATAATAATAGAACATGTTCCAGTGGATTTCATTTTCACATGGCCTTTCTTTTTGTAGAAATGCTAAATCAAAGACAGCTAATAAAATTACGCGTAAATTGATGACAACTCAGGTGAAATAAGGCCTGGGTCTCTGTACATTTTAAGGGAAGGGGGGGAGAAATGAAAACTATTTCCAAGATGAAAGTTTAAGGTCAATTATAGGCAAGAGCTCTGCCAAATTCAGTAGAATATATTACATCTGTCTGTCACGTGACAAACCACGCCAAATTTTGCACAAAATGCATTAACTCGAAATTGCCACCAGTTAGCAATGAGTTACTGAACCAGTTTTACATCTAGATAATGACTGTTAACATTTACTTTGAAACACCGCCTGGACTGAGGCCAAACTATTTAGTATGTTCTTAGTATTACAATTCAAGTTTGGAGAGGGACTGGCACTAGCAGAAAACAGCAAATGGCAGTTTTGCGTTCAATGCCGTTCCAACTGGATTCCTAGACACCTACAACGAGTCAAAGATTTAATGTATAAAAACTTAACTTTTCCACGTGCCTAGTAGCGGGAATCCAAATGATTTTTTTTTCGCATTTTAGGGCGTGGTCAATCACGTGATCATGTTGCTCCAAAGAGAAAATGCTTAATTTACTTCGCTTGACACAACTGAGTATGTTAACCCTGTAATTACGATGCAAAGCATGATCACTTAAAAATGGTCTCAATTATTGCAACAAGTTTTGACCCAGGCCTTAATTCAACCGGGAAAGGGCCATTTTTTGAAGGGGTCCCCCTAACTTGAGGGGAATATAATATTTTAACTTGCGCTTTTGCCATAATCATTTACTCACCAAACCCAACATTTATGCCAAGATTGAGCAAAATCGGTGATTTGAGCTGTACCACCTCCTGCGTGGTTTTCCTATGGACACACTCTTAATACGCATGTTTCAAATTATATTTCCATACAGAATTCTCTAAAAGAAAACTATCATTAAGTGTGGAATTTCCCAGGGCTCATTACTTGGCCACTTTTGTTTCTAGTATGTATAAGTGTAGCCCTGACGGCAACACCAAGCGGAGCCCGATACTCGTATAGGAAAAAAAAAAAGCATTTGAAGTAAAAACTGACGGCAAAAGCGTTCCACCTTTCAACAGAACTTCGGTCAGTTAAAGTGGCTATAAAATGAAATTTTCCTCTACTTTCTTCATCTGAAATATTGA
>JAHPZR010015838.1:60000-82500 GCA_019787425.1 Platygyra sinensis | reverse complement strand
GATTTACTTTGTTGTTACCAGGTTTTTTCCCGATGGCCTTGCTTTACGCATTTTACATATCATCACCATTACGAACTGATTCTTTACATTACATTCGAGCAAACCTTGGGCTTCTTTTCTTCACAAATCAATTGCTCCATAACATATGTCCGAGCCCCAAGTCTTTGGAGATACTGGCATCATCTCAATCCTTAAAATCAGTGAAACTGATTTTTTTTTCAGTCTTTAAATGCTCCTATCACTGAGTAGCTGGTTGCATTTTATCCTTTGTAGATATACCACTACGACAAAGCCAGTGGAAATGGATTTCGGTCTAAGAATGCTTGCGATTTTGCGGTAAAACCAGAGGACGGTCGAGATGTGAACGGGTTTTCTTGTATGGTAAAATTTGAACAAGAAGACGATCAGCAAGAATACTCTATCTACCTGAATCCAGGATTTACACCTCTGAAGGTAAAGGAAAGTACATGTTACAGTATAGAAAGCCTTAATGTGATTGATTATACATGCAGACTGGGCTATCTTGTGATTCACAAGACAGGAGTACGATGACAGAAAGTCTAACTCCCTTATATTTATAATTGTTGGATCGGCGATCGTGAACTGTACGTGTAGTTGAAAAATCGTCTCTGCCAACGCCTACCTCGAATCCGCCATCTGGAAAGTTACAGATTTTAAGTAAATGGTTAACACGAATAAAAATTACATCACCAACGAAGAATTTAACGGTGACGAAAAGTAAGCAATTTTATCAAGCAATGCTAAAACATCGTTAAAATCTATGAATACTGCTTGAAAACTTACAAAACATGGGGCCATAATAAAACGTAACATAAAAAGAATAAACTACAAAAAAAGACTTTATTGATAAACTTCAGGAAATATTACAAAAAATAAAAATGGCTGAGCCTTCATACTTAGAAAGTTGTAAGAAGTTAAGTTGTTATATTATTACCTTGGAAGTGCAGGAAAAAAAAAAAACTCTTCCTACCCTACAGGGGTGACTTCGTGTTACTGCTGATCTTGCGTTTTTATCATGTTTGTTTCCATAGCGGCAGAGTATCCGGGTAAAACCCGCAGCAGGCGACCAAAGCCTCACTGCCTCTAGTAACACTTCAGCGATAGCTGGTTGCTCCACCTCTAAAGGGACAGAAGAGGAAGGCTGTCACAGCCATAATCAGGAAGGAGAATCATCACCAGGTTGTTAACAAGGGTTTAGTTATCATGATAACGAAAACGATTTATCAAATAGCATCCCAGAGAATCGGAGAATCGAACATCTCATTCTTTTAATGTTTCCCTAACCCTTCGTTAAAATATCCCAGATCGAGTAAAAGTAGTGGATGTTATTTCTTCAACAAAGGCATAAAGAAAAATTAATATCCCACGGGCAAAATAAACAAAAATCAGGAACAAATAATGAAAAAAAGAGACGGGACGAAACGAGACGGGACGAAACGAGACGAGACGAGACGAGACGAGGCGAGACGCGATCAGATGAGAATAATTATTAGAGTAGAAGATAGGGAAACTACGAGTTACGAATGAACTTGTTCAAACCCTGTTGTATCACCTCGTCCGACAAGATTTAGACATGTATACCAGCATATTAGATTACAATTTGTTTGCAAAAGATCACAGGCATTGTCCTTTTGCTAGGTCATATCGCAAAGTGGCAATGCAAAGTGGCAGTGCAGTTACTTGTTTTACAGGCTGGACAACAATGTCATAGTAACATGACATTGACACAATATATTTAGCATGACGCTGATTGTTATTTCGCTTTAGATTCTTCAAGAGACAAGGGGTGCGCTCAGTGTGATCACTTTCAGTTCACATCACTGGGCTTAGGCAATGGCAAGCCGGTAACAGAAAACCTTCTTTACGGTATTAGCCCCTATGTTGGAGTCATGTGGAAACCTCTTCTTCGAAATCTGTCCATCAAAGAGGCAATCATAAGGAATTTGGAGGAGGACTACAGGAACGCTTCAGTTGATGAAAAGTGCTACCAAGGGCTTTTGGAATGGAAGAACGGTCAAGGCCCTCAAGGAGCAACTATTAAAACACTGTGGGACGCCCTGGTTGTCGTGCCGGGTTGCTCCGAAGCAATAAATGCATTGCGGAGTGAAATAGCGCCACGTATCAGTCACTGCTAAATTTGAGCATAACTTAGAACTGATGGACGTTGAACATGTTCGTAGTTTCTGAAAGTTTGTTTTTGATTGTTTGGTAGAGGGCACTGTGAATGTACTTTACTAGCCTTTCCTCGCTGAAGGTAGAGTAAGGGTGTAGATTAGGTCCCGTGCGTTCACATTCAACCGGAAAATGGACAATCCCCTCTATTAGACGGCACTGTGGGAAATCATTGTAGTTGTTTTCATCACCTTGGAGTGGACATTAGCTTTCTTGAATACAAACCATGTCTCCATGCGAGCAAGTCTTATAGAAGGGATGTAGGCCATTCTATTGTTGAGTGTGTAGCTGGAAAATTTTCTTAGGAAATTTTCTCAGGGAAGTTGTTGTAAAAGCAAATTAAACCAAGGTTTCTCCTAACAAAAGGGAAAGATTATAAAGTTGCTCGCAACCAGGAAGTTGTTCTAGAAATGCTAATTTGTTAGTTACTTCAGTCTTGGCCCAGATGCCGTGTTCCGAAAGAATTGTGATAAAGTCGCTTTTTCTGGTCTTCCATCTCAGAAGTCAAAGGATGCCGTTTACATCGGGTGTACAGAAAAAAAAAAAACAACAATTCATGCATGATAAACTGATTTATGGTACAGCCACCATTGTTTGGCTGCTACCAGCCTTGCCTTTTCATACACCACCGAGAACTTTGAGGTTATGGCCATGGTGGCATGACTTTCACGGGAAATGTCTTTCAGTTCCCCTATTAGACTTTAAACTGTTTGTAACTTGATAAAGGAAGTAACGAAAAATGTAAATGGAACTCGATTCCATACATGTGGCTAAAAACGATAACGGAAGAAAAAATGTTGCACGAGAAAAGATATTTGTACGAATCTTTTCAGAGTACTTTACAGTTTGCAGTAACGAGCTTGGGGAGGAAAAAACATCCATTTTAAAGCTTAACCTTAAATGTTATCGCGGTCAGCTGTCACCGTGCCTAACATAGACATTTTGTACCAAACCTTAGGCATACAGTAGGAACAGCTTTTATACTGTTAAAATATAGTTATTACTTCGTAGATTGCTAAATACGAGACAGTGATTCTCACTTATGTAACTGCCATTTTCTATTGACTTTTTTGTAAGTCTAGATTTATAATTGTATTTTGGTAAACTAAAATAAGACCCACATAGGGAACCGTTAATTTTTTTTTTTTATGGGGTGGGAGGGGGGGGGGGGGGTGGATGGTGGAATTTGCAGGAGTGTAATTTGAAAATTGTATGACCCCCCCCCCCCCCAAATTCCGATTTTTTTTTCTCCTGCCCCCCCCCCCCCTCATCAGAGTAATTTTTTTGGAAGTCCCCCCTCCCCCCCCCTTGAATAAAAAATACATATGGTGTTAAAAGTTACTGCAGCATTAAAATTTCGTTTTGTTACATTTCACTTAATTTATTGAAAGAAACCTGAAAGCTAGAAAGCTGCTTTTAACAAATCACTCAAAAAAATGAAAATTCAATTTCTGCTCTTCTTGTTACAGCTCGTCCTGAGCGTGTTGTAGCTGGCCGCTCGTCTGCGTATTCCTCATCTGAGGCGATAAAAGCAAGAACGACATCATTTGAGTCGCCTGCAGAGTCAGGGGCATCACTCTTGTACTCATCATCAGTTTCCTCTCCCTCACTGCTTTCATCACTGCTGTTTAGTTGACCTGATTCATTCCTGCCTCCCACTTCGGCTTGTCCAGTTCTGAGAGTATTCATTCGCAAGAAGTGTCCCATAATTGTCTTCACTTTGTCATTCTTGTTGCTCTTCTGATGCTGTTGTGATAGCCCATGATGTTTTAAGTATTTGTTCAATTCTGGCACACGGAGCTTTTTTAGCTTGGCGGCATCTTCGCACAAATTAGCCCAATGATAATCTTTATAGGACTTTTCTCTTGCCTCCCTACTTTCCCTTGCCCTTTCCTCCAGTCTCTTCTTTTTTTTGAACTCCATGACCTCAAGATGCTGGAGAAAGTCAACCACAAACTTTGGTTGCACAATTAATTTGTCTCCAAATCTAGCTACGCTCTCTGGGTTAGACAAAACTTCGCTATCACTGGCATGCGCCTCTTTCAACTGGACTCTTGGTGTTGCCAATCGTCTGGATCACGCCCCTCATTTGGGGTCTGCTGATAAGGAAGCTAGTGGTTCTTTGGAAGGCAGGCATGATCAGGAAATGGTTTGGGGCGTCTCCCTATAGGTGGTCCAGTCCATTCACAACAAAAAGAACAAACTTGTCCTACCTTTACTCCACAAGAAAACTTTAGAAACTCTCTGTAGTTTTCACCCTCCTCACAATGTTCGTTGATAAACTTCTCTATTTTCTGGAAGTAATTATGACCTGGAACAGAGTCCTTCCTAGCTCCTGCATTGTGGAACTGTACCAGGTACGATGTGTTGTGAAAAAAAACTGATAATCTATTGATACCAAAGAAAAGATCATTTTAAGCATGTATAGCTGCAATAATTATTTGAAGACACTTTAAAACATGTACATGTAGACATCTACTCAATCAAACTTTTTTCGATGTTTTCACTTTCATATTGTGAAGTAAATCTTGCAGATTACTAGATCTCGAAGTTTTAAATCTTTCAGATGTTGCCAATTAATGAGATTTCAAAATCAGGAATCTGTAGTATACCCTGTTTACATAATTATGTACATTCTGTTAACTGGGTTACCTGGTCTGGGTGTCACGTGGGCTGACATGTATATATGAGGTCCTGGTGCTTCATCAACACGATCACACACCTCTTGACAGCATAGCCATACATTTTGTTGGACGGCCTGTTCCTCTCGAGTTTGTAACTCCTCAGTTGGAATCTATTTTACATAGCAGAGAGTTACATCATACATGCACATGTACCCTTACTTTCTTCCTCAACATGTCTTTTAAAGTTTAAAGCTTTGCATAAATTTCAATAGTGCATTGAAAAAGCAATCCTCAATTGCAAAGTACCTTTTCAAGATCATCCTCACTGACTCCTGTAAGTGGATCAAAATGTTTAAAAGGGAGAGAACCACCATCTGCAACAGCATCACCGGTCAATGTCCAAAACATTTCAAAAAAAAAAAATAACTGGACTTCAGCAAACCCGTTTTATATTTAAAAATGAATTAGCACAGTTCTCACTGCAGACAATATTAAAAACTGGTACCATATGATTGTAAACATAAAATTCAGATATAATTTTTGTACATGCATGAACTATAGAGCTGTAATTCAATAAAAGGAATTTACATATATACAAATTTACTATTCTTCACAACTATGAATAATCTTCAATTCATTCAGTAACCTATGCAAGCATCGGTCCTCTCAGCTGGGCAGGGATCGTTGACAGCATAGTGAACTCTCATTTTCCAGTCCGCATCATAAAGTCTTGCTAGCTCTGCATCTCGAAATTTAACCTCATAGTTAGTCACTGACACTCAAGGACCTTTATCTGTATGCAGCAAAACACGGGGGCGAACAGTAACTGGTAATCCTCTCTGTTTCATCTCTTTGAGTAACCAGTTGCACTTTTCAATGACATGCTCACATTTCTGCCATAATGCTTCATTCGTGGTTGTTAAACTGGCCAAACTTTCCTCAAGCATTTCAAATTCTGAGCTCACATCATCAAGACAATCAGCAATTTCATTTGTTTCAAACAGCTTTTGGTTAAACACGTTTCATCCGATAGATTTGTTAGTTTTTGTCACTCTCTTACTTGTGGTGTATTATTTGGTAAGACCAAGCTGGTGGGTTACTGGGGTGTAGTGGGTAGCTTAAGTGTGCATACTTGTCAAGTGCCCCATCAGGTAGATTCTTATTTCGGTTTCAACGGCAGACAGCAACTAGGAAAACGTCTGCCCCTACTCCTCCCAGAATGGGATGCTGGTCTGCAGCGGGGTTAATCCCAGAATTAAGTTCGCCCTACCAATATATTCAACGGTACGAAGAGAGGCACTGCAGTAGTAAAGTGTCTTACCTAAGAACGCTACACTATATCCCAGGCCAGGGGCCCGTTTCTCGAAAGCCCCGGAAACTTTTCGGGCCCGTGAAGCCATTTTTAGTTCACCTGAATCTTAAAACAGAGAACTGTATACGCCTGAAATTTCTTGTATGAAAGGAACTTCTTTTCATATTAAGAATACGTGAATAAACTAGCTCTGTAATCATAAGGTTCGAGATTTCGTTACGACTTTCCGTGTGCGAAAACTTTTCGGGACCTTCGAGAAACGGGCCCCAGGGCACGAGCCCCAATTTCTCAATCCTAAGACGAGCGTACTAATCCCATTTCCCTTACTTGACAACTCCTCTAATTCTATTTACCTATTCCGATCCTTAATGAAAACTTCGCGATAGGAGTCTATAAAAGTTTGCCAGCGTAAAAACCTTTTTTAGTAGGAGTGACTAGGACAAAGAGACGTAGAAAAAGGTTAAATATATTTTGGTTAGAAATATCTCTTAAAGAGATGCTCACTAGACTGCTGGCTCTCAACCCCTAAGATAAGTTTAAACTTGGGTGCATATATTTGGACAAAGTCATGACATTTACGCAGGGGCCAAACAACATCACCGTTTAGCACGATTGTTTCCTACGTACTCGACGGTTCAGTGTACCTTGCGTAACACAATGAACCAGGCAACCGCTGACTTTGACGGAATCGGGGCTGTAATGGCTTCAGATGAAGCGGCCCGTCCTTTTTGGTCGTTTGGGGCGTGGCGGATATTCCCTCACCTTTACTAGGAACTGCGTTTTTTATTTTATGTTACATCCACTTCCTGCGTGCTTTACAACAGAACAGGGCACAGTCGAGGTTTCCCTATTTGTTTATTAAGAAAAAAGACCTTAACTTTAGTGTTTAGGAGTGGCCGTGAAACAGTAATTCAAATACAAGGAGAAATGTTAGTTTTTATCGTATTCCCAAAAGATTCTAACAGACAACAGTAAATTATCATAATTTAAGGTATATAAAAAAAAAAGTACTTTGAAAGTTAGACGGTATTGGGCTTTGTTTATTAAAGTAAGCAAAGTCGAGAACGATTTTTTTTTAGTTTAAAGGAACATTTGTGTCGACAGCCGCGGTTTTGTATTACATGTATCTACATATAATTTCCAAAAGTGCTTAATATCAAAAGGGAGGTTATCATTAACTTTCAAGGAAGAAAAAAAAAAAAAAAAAAAAAAAAAAAAACACGCACAAAAATAAAAATAAAAGATAACTTTTTTGGTCAGCCACAGTTTTATGGTAGTGATAAAACTACAGCGAAGAATATGAATCAAGCAGACTTAAAACGCCTTATAATAGAATGAGTAAAAATGCAGCAAAATATGGAAACTTCTAATACGCTAAACCTCTGATAAAATGGATCAACTATAATTGAATACCAAAGCTTTTAACTGAAACTAATTAAAAAACTCAACATCTAAAAAAAGCTCATTTCCTCCTTCCAAAACTCTTTCGTGTTCGCAACCTAGAGTCGAGGTGACTAGTGATTTCAAACAAAGGCATTTTCACCCTTTGGGGGTAAGTCACGAGAAAACAAAGCAGTACGTGACGAAGTTTAACGCTAATGCCAGGAACCCAGAGTTCTTAAATTCAACGGGGCTTTTTAACTTATTATATTTGTTACATCTAAATAACAATCTAGCCCCTGGGGCGGATCACAATATTTCACTGTTGAATGCCGGATATAACTGACAATATAAAATGAAATTTTGCTTCGGATATTTAAATCCCCGAATGTTTTAAGCCTCTCACGAGAGCTGTTAACACGTTGAAAAGATTCCTGCCTATCACTGAAAGCTCAATATATAGGTAGTGCATTTAAACTTTACCTGCTTAAAAAATAGTTTTTACCCTAAGGGATTAACCAGGCTTAAATCGATAGCTGTGACCGAGTTTAGGATCAGTGAGGCATCTTCGAGGTAATTCAGGTTAAGGCAAATTAGAAATGCTACCCAAATTAACGCTTTGACTGTGCAAGTTTTCATTGAGAAGGGAAGTGTTGGCCAACATTCTATCGTAAAGCTTTGACTCTGAAAAGTAAGGCTCTCTCAAACGTGAGTTTTTCATATACCTTGCATTCGACAATCCCATGCGATGCAAGCTACGAGTATTGTGCTAAAAGCCAACACTGTAAGAAGTACATGTACATAAAGTTCAGAACTGTGTAATTAGTATTAGTATCTAGACCTAACTGAACACAATTCAGGAAAAGACGGAACGAGTGATTCCAAGAAGTGGACAAGCGCGATGCGCAAAATAAAAAGATAAAAAAATTAAAAGATTAAAAACGTGAGTGCTCACTAAATTGCACGATATGAAAGCTAAATACTGATAAAGCGAATTAAAAACAGATTTGGAGATTAAGAGTCGTTAAAATAAAACTATTACGATTCGGATTTTGTTTTGTCAAGAGGGTTAGAGTTTTGAGTGAGTGTCTATTTTTGCACAAACTCCTTATATTCGACGTAATATGGGCGTACATATTTGATACGTTTTCAGAATGCAAGCTCTATCAAATTTTTCCGCCATTATGTGGACGATTCCTAGGCGATGCTTAATGCTAACGCTTACCGCGAACGAAATCATTGAAATGAAATCACTAAGTCGTCGACGGATTGCTTCACTCAAATGAAACTTTTCCTTTTAACCAACAGGAAAGATATCAGATGTTTTTGACTTTCAAACAAGGAAATTAAATGCATTAATAAATTGAGGTAACTAAGCAACTGAATCATAGAGGAAAAGGAAAGAGAGGAGAGAAGAACAAGAACAAGAAGAAGAAGAAGAAGAAGAAGAAGAAGAAGAACAACAACAACAACAACAACAACAACAGCAACAACAAAAACTTCATAATTGGTACTCGGCTAAAAAGAGGAAGAATATGATATGGCAAACGTTACAGTAGATGAAAATCACATAACAATTCAAAAAATATTCTGCATACCTGGTCCCCATGAAATTTATCAACAAGTGCTTTTTGCAAGTCTTAATATCAGTCTTGGAATTATAATATTCCTAGGAAATGCCTTAGTTATTGCTGCTCTTCAGAAGGCATCATCTCTTCATCCTCCATCGAAATTTCTCTTCTCTTGCCTTGCGAGCACCGATCTTGGCGCCGGGATTGTTTTGCTGCCTCTTTACATTGCTCATGCGCTGTCTCCGAAACACTCCAGACTATGCACGTATCTTTCAATGAGTACATGGATTATTGGTTTGACTTTTTCTGGGGTATCTTTGTTGACACTCACTGCAATAAGTGTGGAGAGATTCCTCGCCCTAAGTTTGGGGCTTAGATACAGACAAGTGGTAACTTCGAAGAGACTTTCGGGTTTTGTTGTTGCCTTTTGGCTTGCTAGCAGCGCCAATGCAATGTCACGTCTCTACAGTGAGCTCGTTACCATAACGATAACCTGCATAGTACTACTACTGAGTGTGTTAACCTCCACCTTCTGTTACATGATCATCTATCTGAAACTCCGATGTCACCAAATTCACTTGCAAGACCAGCATATTTACCAGGGGCAGCCAAATGGAGACCGCATTCCACCAAATATCGCACGATACAGAAAGTCAGTGGCAAGTGCAATATGGGTGCAGTCGACATTACTTGCCTGTTATCTCCCATTTGGAATAGTATTTGCTTTAGCGGGAATTACTGGTCAATTATATACACGTACACCATCGATTTCTTTGGCTATGAATGTAACAATATCTCTCGTCGTCTTAAATTCAGTTCTCAATCCATTTCTGTATTGCTGGAGGATCAGGGATGTACGGCAAGAAGTGAAGTGCATCATCAGGCAGTTTTGTTGCTTCTTCTCGAGTTGAATGCGAGCATTACATTTGAAAGAAAATCATCAACAAAATACTATGTTAAGTATGAACTATGGGAACCTAAGAAAAACAAGAGGCGGTGGCACAAAGTACATGGACCACAGAAAATGGTGAGGATAGCTTGTGTACCACTACAGTAGGTGACAGGCATTAACTCGCCGACTATCACTTGAGTGCGCAATCCTTTTGACTGTAGACACGAGCGGGCGCTTAATTGACAACTCCTGAACAAAACACAAATTGGGCGTTTAATTGATCGGGCTTCATATAGCAATATCAAATCGTACTCTAAATGTTGCACACAATCAAAAGCTCACTGCGGTTGTAGATGAAAGCGAAGAATGATCATAGCAGTTAATTTTCCAATTTTAGCAATTGAGAGGAAGAGGCCTGAGAAAATCAGGGCTTCGATGATCCGGTTTCGAACCCGTGACCTCCACGATAACGGTGCGATGCTTTACCAACTAAGCTGTATTTCAGATTTGAACTGCAATTCCATATCCCTTCCAAAGTTTCCCTTTTTCTGCCCAGTCTAAACCTGACGCAAAAACGTGTTTAAAAGGCACCGTCATCAATAGAGAAGTTAAGCATGACGTTTACGGCAAACGGCAAACCGCAAAAATGAAACTTTTGCCGTCTGTCTTCAGCTCTCTGTCCAGTAGAATCAAAATATTTGTATTTGCAGTGAATAGTAAGAGACACTTTTCTATTTTTGTATGATTTATTTAAGGATTACAAGAAAAGAATAGAAAATCAGAAGTGACCTTTACCGTTCGCCGTCTGCCGTAAACGTCATGCTTAACCTCACTAATAACACCTTTAAAAACGTGAAACAAAGAAATTAACATGAACAAACAACCTGTTTTAACACCCTTTCTAATTAAGACGTAGCAAGGCATTTTCTAAAACAAAACGTAGTCACGTTTGTTCACCTGCATCCTTATGTTAATATTAATAGTTATTATTCATGTTAATATTATTAGTTCTTGAATGACCGGGCTTTCTCTCTGCGAGGAATCGACGGATGCCAGCAAGAACACTATACTCTATTCTTTTGGGGATAACGTTTGGAGAAGGAGTGCGCTACCTTTAGCTCAAAACTAAGAAAGCCAGTAATTCTAAGATTGACTGAACCAAATGGAAGTCGGAATTCTTAAATAAACCTCTGAATTCAAACTTGTTGTACTTTTATCCAAAGGGCTATTTCTGCAATTGTTCGAGTATTTCATCTGGTAATCGGCCCATTTAGTTTTTGCTGATTTTCCCTGCAGAAAACGTGGTAAAGCCATTGCAGTACTGAGCAAAGTTAGTGAAGAATTCAAAACCTTTTTCATAACAAGAAACTTGCCGACAATATGCGAAAAATTTCTGAATATTTCCATTTTATTTTATTCCAGAGGCGAGATTTATAAGCTTTTCCAAAATATCGTGGATCGCGTTTCATCGAGGTTTCCTAACAATCCAACCCAATAAAAGCAAGTACCCCGCCGCCTCGTTCTTTCATGACTTTTCTCGTGTTTTTTTTTAAAATTGTTTAACCGTTGTTATTTCCGGTTGTTTTTTTTTTTTCAAAGTAGCGTCACTATTTGAGCATCTAAGTTTTTTTTTTGTAACAGTTTATTGTAAGTTGTTTTACCGTTGCTATACACCTCAGCCAGTTGCGAATTGTTACCGTTTTTTTCAAAATTTCATAATCACTATAATACGCCATGTATTCTTTCCTTTTGGCAGTTGCCTGATGATTGTCTCGTAAGAGGCATGAAACTCAGAGTAGCAAATAAATGTTTTTGACCTAGCTCTAGTCTACGTGTCTATTCAAGGCTCTGGTAAACCCATTGAGCACTTTTTAGCTGATGATCATTTAGTCATTTATCACATCATTTTATATATTCCCCATAGGAACTAATTAAAACAGCCACCTGCTGGCAATTAGAATTTGAAATGCAAAGAAGGAGCACCAAGCCGAACTACGAAAACTTTTCTGTTAAAAAGGAGATCAAACTAGACAGGCATAGGTACGATTTACCTTCTTTTTCTCAACCTGAACTGTAAAAAGGTGAGTAGGCTTTTATATCTTAAGTCTGAGCGAGTTGCGCGGCATACTTTCGAAAAGAAATATAATAAATATATATTTATGACAAGCATTCAGATGTGTATTTTTCTTTTTATTCTGGTATAAATATGTTTAAGAAAGGGGCAGCAATAATAAAATCTTCCCATTTGTAAACAAAACAAACATAAAACCGTCTCTACTCTTTGTACCTTATTTCCTCGAGCTTGGATTTGAGGGAGTTAGGCACTTCAGCTAC
This sequence comes from Platygyra sinensis, assembly GCA_019787425.1. Classification (NCBI taxonomy): domain Eukaryota; kingdom Metazoa; phylum Cnidaria; class Anthozoa; order Scleractinia; family Merulinidae; genus Platygyra; species Platygyra sinensis. Next base: position 70,194 of record JAHPZR010015838.1, on the reverse strand, counting down.
AACCATAGCTTGCATAAAAGCATGAATGTGATTAAAAAGTATGACACGACAGCCGGGGTTTTTAACGGGCATGAAAATTCGCATGTTTTATCACCAGTAGACGCGTTAAGGATATCAGACCGTGTAATACGTTGGGCGATTCCTACGCCATTTAAAACTTCAAGTTGTCATGAATTTTGCGAAAAACAGTTATAGATAACGAGAAGTTTGCAGCTAGTTCGTCTAGGGAGCTCCAGAGTTAAATTTCGGTAAGTACTCAAAAAAAAAAAAGAATCGTAATTTGGTTACGGCTGGGCTTAAGTTATGATGAACCATGCAGCCCTTATTAATATAATATTGATACTAGTAACTTAAAAGGAGATAGTGTCATGGACCTTTTAATTACGATTTACCCACTATCCTGTATAATTAAGTGAGGTCAGAAGTTGGATTTTTCTTTTTTTTCTTTTTTTGCGTTGGTAGATGCTCAAAACATAAAATCTCAATTTGCTGCTTTAACACTTTAGGCAATGAAATCCTACTGAGTGTTAAATAGAGCTCTTGATTCTTATTCCTTAGACTTGACATTGCGACAGGCATACTGACTGCTTTATATTTATTGGAAAAGCCATATAAACCAGAGATCGTTGCACGAAAGACACACCATTGCCGCGGGCTCATCTAGGGGATTAAGAGAATATCTTTTTGGTTAAATAGTTTGACATTAACACCTTGGAAACCAGAGATCGTTGCACGAAAGACGCATTATTGCAGCAGATCCATCTAAAGGAGGTTCAAGAAAACATGGAGATAACAATTTTTGGTCAAATAGCTTGACATTAACACCTTGAGAAAAACAGTAAAGTGTTAAGGGTAAAGGGAATAGTCTCACGAATAGTAAAAGAAAACATCTTGGAACATCACGATACGACGATGAGGAACCTAACAGTGACTGAAAACCAGACCGTGATTCAAGATTTACTTTGCAGTCCAAGACTTCTCGACATAAAACAAAAGATATGATTTCAGCGTTTAATATTCCCTTTTCAATCACTGCATCACTTGGGAATATCCTAATTATTATTGCACTTCAAAAGCCTTCTTCTCTTTATCCATCATCAAAGCTCCTGTTTGGTTGTCTCCCAATCACCGATCTCTGCGTGGGCGTCATTGCACAGCCTCTTCGTATTACCTATCTGATATGTCCAGAGCACTTCAGACTTTGTTATTATGTTCGGATTCTTTATAATACCTTAGTTCTCATTTTTTGTGGTGTTTCTCTGTTGACACTGACTACAATTAGTATCGACAGACTTCTTGCCCTGATGCTGGGGTTACGATACAAACACTTGGTAACTCTAAGGAGAGTTTGGGTCGTTGTTGTTATTTCATGGCTCTCAATAATTGGCTTTGTAATTATAATATTTTACAACTTTTCAATTAGTTATTTTGTGGTTTGCACGATCTTATTGCTGTGTATAATAATCTCAACTTGCTGTTACACAAAAATCCATTTCGCATACCGAAAACGTCAAGCGCAGTTGCAGGTTAATTATCACCAAACACTACCGATCAGGGGATGCCTAAGACAATCCAACAGATCTACTTCAATGAATAGAGCACGATACAAAAAGTCAGTATCAAGTGCTTTGTGGGTGCAATCAACGTTAGTAGCTTGTTATCTTCCCTTTAGTGTCGTCATAGCTATATGTGCTATAACTGGACGAAATACGCCATCTATTGACATTGGGAAATAAGCATGTTTGTGGTCTTGTTAAATTCATTCCTGAATCCTTTTATTTACTGCTGGAAAATAAGGGAAGTAAGACTGGCGGTCAAAGGCAACATTTCTCGTTTTTGTTATTGCTTAAGGTAAATGTGTTTAAATTTCTTTAAAAAACTTATCAAGCTTAGAAATGAGGTCATTCATATTCTTGAAAACAATATAAGCTACAATATAATGGTTGACGAACAACTTAAGGAATTCAAACAAAATGATATAATGGTGTGGGAAAGAGGAGAGGTCTGGTGACAGAACACCTGCTCCAAGGGACATATCTCTTCTAGTTTACTGCTGACAATTTTAACTATCAACGAATTTAGGAGCAGCATGTATTTTTTCAGAAGCCTTAAGTGATCTACCCCGTTTCTAGTTCACAGGCTGGTCAAGATTATTTTGTCAATCATTTGGAATGATACTGATTTGAAGTGATATTATAGCTCCTCAGAAACGGGAAATTTTGAAAAGAAACTAAGGAGAATATGCTTGTTTTATATAGTCACCGCACAGCACAATATTTCTTTTAACTTATTTAGTTTTAGTGATTTTTAAGTTTAGTATATTTGGAGTTGGCAATAAATAGACATAATCTGAACTGTTCCATTTTAAACGGTCGATTAAAGAACCTTCAATAGTCACGGTATTTTGAATCAATTTACCATGTATGAAATACCCTTTTTGATTCCATTGACTCCAGAATAGGGGATGTTTGGAGTGGATGGCTTGGGTGGTCTTTGGAAGTAATCCTTTAGTAACCAAATTGCCATTGCAATAGGTTGTAAAGTTAACGAGGTTACTTTGATAACGCACAAATTTAAATTTGTTTCCTTTGATTTTGTTAAACAGCTCTATGGTGGTAGGTGACAGGTCAGAGACACGTTGAGGTCCGGGAGTTCGTTCCACGTCCATGCAGAGCAGCAGATGGTAGGCACTCAGACAGTAGATACATTTAGAAGCTAAGCTGTTGACTCAGCCGTCCACTCCAACAATCCCCTATTCTGGCGTCAATGGAATCAAAACCTCAATCACCTTGCCAAAACACAACTCCAACTCCTAATAGAAGAAATACAAAATCAAATCACCGCGTTGGAAACTATTAAAAATGAACAGTTGGAAGCCTTGCAAACCACTGCTTATGATCATGCCACACACATCCTCCTATCTGATCTCATCCATAATATGGCTTTTAGTCTTCACAAAAAGTTAGATTTACGTCGCACTACAAAATTAAAGCGCATCCTTCCACCTCAGGCTGACACCAGGCAAGATACTTCTAGGTCTCCTGCTACAAGTAACTTATTGCCCATCAATAATAGAGAAAATATTTTCCAAAATAACATCATCGAGGCAGACGACGCCACTAGTATTAATCCCGATTTCCACACTAAACAAACACCAGTAACACTGCTAATAGGATAATATATAGATTTAGCCAAGCCTAATAGCGGAGCTCTTGAGCATTTTTCTTTGGGGGGAGAGGCTGTTAATAATGAAAATAATCGAACACATATGTAAAGCTAATTGCGTCCGATTATATAGGATTATATCAGTAGGTCGAGGTGTAAGATGGTGTGGTCATGAAAATAGTTCCGAAATCTCTAGTATATCATCGCGAAGAATGTCTGTTGTTCTCGGGACATTTACTTCCAGTTTGTAGATCTGTCATTATGACACCTTTCGCTGAGAAAGGGCCTCAGTCATTAGTTGCCGAGGACGTACAACGATGCTTATTAATCTGATGAAGGCGGCAAACTAAACAATGAACGCAGCGCGCCATTGTTTCACTTTTCTCTCACAAAATTGTACATATGCGCATATTTCACAACCAAAAATGTATGGGCTTTGAAGATTTGTTGTATTTGACCGAGAGTTACAAAATGTGATAATACAATTAGCGATCTTCAGATTTGACAACGAGTGCGAAAACGACGGTGCGAGTACGACGTTGGGATTCCGCGGGACTAATTCTATCCTCCGAATCTTACTGCCGACGAAAATTTTCCATTGTAAAAATAAAAGAAAATTGATGGTTTGCATCGAAAATAAAAATCGTAACCATTCAATAAACTAAGTCAAGAAACAGGTATATGATAGATAATTGATAGACAAAAAACATCGCCGAGATTTAGGTCTGTGCGGTTTTCCATAACCACGTGTTATTCGGATAACAGTTTCACCTCAATTTATAGAGCTTTGTATGGAGACGCCATGTTGGTTCTTCTCGGAAGGGCACCAACATGGCGGCCGGAAACCAACAGAAACTTCTGTCACTGAGATTTGCCACTGAGACGAAAGATTATTACTCTAGCTAGAGTTCTGAGACATTGAAAGTAATACTTCAAAAATTCAAATGGAAATTCAAATGTCCTTTATACGAAAATAAGGAAACCTATCGAGCTTAAACGTCGTAAAACGACAAGTTTTGATAAGGTCTTATGTCTGATGGCACTAAAATGTCAGTAGGATTCCTAATTTGTAATTTTGGAAAATGATGATGCCACATGAAAACAAAGAATAAAAAAAAAAAAAAGTCAAGAAATAAGGAGATAAATGCATATCAAGCCAGAATCCCTATCAAATTCACAAATTCATTAAAAAAAAAAAAAACGGAAAAAATACTACAGGAATACCTCAATACGTGAATTCTTGTCAGACAGGGCAACCTGTGGGATAGAAAAATTAGAAACCAAAAAATAAAAAAAAGGTGACATACTGCCTTTTTTAAGTGCCTGCCGACATAAGAAATATTTCCTTCCAATGTTCCTAGTTAGTAATACCCAAGTAGCGGGCTAATGCAAAACCTGCATTTTGATTAGTAATACGGTAGTCATCGAGTAGCGAAATTCGTCCTCAAAGGTGGCGGGTCAATAGCTCATTTGGCTTCTTTGGTATCCAACAAAAACGCTCTCTGGCCCTAGCGTTATCTTCTTTTATTCCTTCCTTTGTGCTTCTGCAGACTGTGATGATAGAGATAATAGTAATAATAATAGTAATAATAATAATAACAACAACAACAACAACAACAACAACACGTACGTGGGAAAAGGAAGACAAAAATGTCAGTTTGTAATACATACTCAAAAAAATGCAAGGTAAAAATAAAGATCGAAAAGATCATTTCAACTACAAGTGCTTTAGGTATAACGAAATATTTATATTAAATATGTACGTTACAACACGACCATTATTATTTTCAATAAGGATAGGACCTATAAGGTGCGGGGGGGGGGGGGGGGGGAGCTCAAGAAGCTATGATTTTTTTTTTTTTGGCAAAATGAGCAGTGCATGGTTTTATGAATTTGTTACCTTACTACGTGTCATAACTTCTTAAAGTGTTATTAATTTCCTTAATGAACAAGCTGACCTATGCGGAAGTGTTTGACATACAATTTTAATGGAATAATTTTGACTGAATCCCTAATAAAACCCTATCACAACAATCAATTTTGCTTAAGATTTGAATTGAATGTTTGGCAGCATATTGTAAGCCGAAAACAAAATAAATGGTTACTCAGGTACAAAATTATTATATTTTTGGTATATGTTATCTGGGGCTAATCAGCAGACCAAGAGTTGACGTGAATGAGTGGCTGTAAGATCGACGTTTTATAAATTGAATTTCTGAGAATGATTAGGATCGATAATCATGGGGTTTCGTCTTCTATTTTGAATTAATATACACGAATCAGTTTTTCCAAGAGCTGAAATTGCACGAGCCGCTTTGCTTAAAAATATAAACATGAAAAAAACAAACAAACAAACAAACAAACAAAACACATAGAGGAAGCTCCGGAAGATCTTTCTTAAAGTCTTTTTTTTTTCTTTTTTTCATTCGAGAAACCTGTGTTTTTTTTTTGTTTTTTTTTTTTTTTCAGCGTTGTAGTCATCATCAAATAAAATCACATTCTTGTTGTATTTATCCAGAAAATATTTGTCCGATGGGAAGACATTTAAAATACAAACAGTTGAATACAACCAAGCATAAATCCTGTAAATATACCTGAATGCATTCGCAGGCTCCAAGCGTTTAAGCCTTTTGACAGTCGAATATCTGCAGCTGATTTGAGGTAACATAAACATTGACATAAGCATTATCAACGCACGTTACACAATAACGTGCTCTTGTTGGGAGATTGTCTTAACCCAAGACGTAGGTTATTAGCACTTTCGTGCCTCTGCTCAATTTGGCAAATGTGCCAGAGAAAACCAGTATAAGCAAGTGTTTTGGTCAACGAAAGCAAGTCGATCAAAATAATATATAAATGTAAGCGATGAAACGAGCTCTGATTACTAAACTACACGGTACAGCGAAACGCATGTAGTAAAACTTACAGTTTTATGTTGATAAAATTCTCAGTGAAATGTGCGTGTCTACTTTTTGCTCCACCTTTTTCTGTTTAGTGGAATGGGTCACATTAACGTTTTTAAAAAAAATTGAGGTAAACCTTATGACTGGCTTATCATCATATTGGTGTGCTTTGATGGCCAACTTTGATAGCCCGCAACGAGCCCAATGGTAAACATCTTCGGCTAAAGGCGAAAAGAACCGTTTTGAATTTGTTGTGGCTGTTTTTCTTTAATAGTCAAGTTAAACAAAAATGTATTTGTGTCAGCTATACTTTAAAAAGAAAAGGAAGCGCGAAATAATAAACTTATGCATTGCTCACGTCTTAATAATCTGGCCCGGGCTGTTAAAAGGATGGATAACGCTATCCACCGGATAAATCACTATCCAGCGGATAGAGTGGTTTGTTTTGTTAACACTTATCCACTGGATAGCGATTTATCCGCTGGATAGTGCTATCCAGCCTTTCAACAATCAAGACCTGAACAACATAATATTGGGCATATAGAGAAGATTGCTCGAAAAATTGTCTTTATGTAGTATTATTCCTCCATGACTACGAAGGCCTAGTGACCTGTTTATGTCTGGCCTCCAAGCTTCACTTGCCCATAAGAGGTTTAACTGAACAATTATTGTCTAACATTATAATTTCAAAAATGAATGACTAGGAATTTTTTTTTAGGTGCAGGTCTATGGAGGGTGGGGTGGAAGTGTCATTTTGGTCTGGCATAATTTGAGCATTATACCTCTAGCCGAGCATAATTTTGAGCATAATACCCTTGTTTCACGGGTGACGCCCGAAAGCATAATACTCTATTTTTCGAGCATAATCCGACAGAACCTAATTTTGGGTATAGAAAATCGCAGAAGGAAGAAAAGCAGGCAGAGCAGGAAAAACATCCCGGTACTCGCGAGTGCCGTAAGATGTCGGATGATTAGTATACAGATATCATCTCTACTGGCCGAAGCCTTGATATCGGGGCTCCTCCCAGGGGGTGGAACTTGGAGGAAAAAAAAAAACAATTTTACCCAACAGTTTTCGTTGCGCAAACGCCGTGTACACTGTACTGAATGCATTGGTACCATCGGCCAAATAGTTACACCCGGTCCAATATGATATCCCGGCCCGGCCTAAACAAAACCGGTTCTTTGCCCTCATTAGGGAATTCGGAAAAATAATTTGAAATGACAAGAGCCGCTTCTATTGGTTTAATCGGAAGATGTCGTTCCATTTTCCTCAGGTATTTCCACTGAACTCTGACCGGTCAGTTTGGCAAAATGAAAAGCACCCCTAGATTTTCCCATCTAGACCGGCATCTAGAACGGTAATGTTTTGAAGTGAAAAAGTTGCAAACAAGAATGCAAAATCATTGACTGTTTTCATATAAGTACCAAAAAGCTGATGAAAAAAAAGTAAAGAGGACGAGAAAACTTCGGAGCAATTAAATTCGGCTCATCGCCGTTCGCAAGCAAAACGTCAATACAAACCATTCACATTAAACGAATTAACTTGTTCTTGCGTCCGGTCTGTACTTACGACCTCGGTCAAGATTCTCCCATACAGACCGACTTAGCTCGGTTAATGCACCTATCAGTGTCAAGCCCGAGAAGCCCGAGGGGGGGGGGGGGGAGAATCGGGCATAGGGTGGGGATTTTGACATTTCCTAAAAAATAATATCAAAATCCCCACCCCCGGGCGAAAAAGACTTGTCAAAATTAGCAGAAACAAACGGTTTACTTCTCTTCTACTACATAAAACTGATAGATCAAAAGCATGATGTTCGATCAAAAATTCCCACCCTCGGGATATACGCCACAGTCAAATTCCTGTGGGTGACACAGGTTTTTTTTTTTCTCGTTGGAGCCGACAGAATTGAGCGGCGACGCCGCGAAGCCGAGTCGCGAAGTGGCGAGGAAAAAAATATTACGAACTAACAAAATGACCAGCTCCCAGATGGCTTGATATAGCTCAGTTGGTAGAGCACTGCATCGGTTTTACAGTGGTCAAAATATAGCACCAATAAAGGTTCAATTTTCGCGAGCCTTCCTTAAAGTCTTACCTGGTGTGTGACATGTCATTGCGTGACGTACAAACAATACACGTTTCGAACATGTTAGCACGGGACTCGGTAATCTTGCTCGTTACGGCCACTAAGATGGTTAAAGCTGACTTATTTACAAGCTCACTTGTACATTTTGGAAGGATAGAACCTAACAAATGCTTCATACTGTCAAGAATTGCAATGTTTCTACAAGAACCATCCAGGTGCTGTTCAGATCGGTTCATCTCGTTCGGCACACATTGTGAACGGAAGATAAGAAGACGATTATTTCGAACAGAAAATAGGGAGAAAACCCCACATACGGCCACTGGATTTACAAGGTGAGCTTATCAGTATCGATTTTAATTAAATTGGATGCTAAGAACTAAGCTTTGCTTTAAATATTGGGTTCGACAGCAGAGACTTTAATTAGATTATTTGCAGTTGTTGACACTTTGAGGTAGCGATTTTCCCGTAATAGAACGGGCATTTTCCGCGCAGTAATTAAAAGCCCCAAACTAATCTTTACATTTTTGAAAAGAAGAACATTTCCACTAATCACAACTTGAATCTCAAGTGATTCGGAGTTATACCGCATAGGAAAAACGTGTCTTGAAAAAATGCTCCAAAAATTGATTTTAAAACCATCAAATATTGGTGCTTCTTAAACACAAGCCGTGAATTCAAAGTTAGACGAAAACTCCCGGTTTTCGGCTTAAATAATTTGCCAATACCTTTCACACAAATGTACAAAATGAAAAAAAACGCCATTTTGCTTCTGCACTTTTCAGAAGCAAAGTTCTTGTGTTGACACTCGGCGCAGTAATGTCCGCCATAATTAAAGTGGTCGGCAGGTTGTATAGTTTTTGCGAATTTTCTGAAAACAAAAGTAGATCTAAGCAAAAAAACTATACCACGTTTATTAGCTCATCATGAGTTATCTTTGAGCGAAATATGAGGGTAGTTATTTTTTGGACCATGTGCCACCCCTCACTCGGTCACGAAAAAAAGACGTTCTTAAATTTCGCGCTTCCCAAAAGTCGCAGAGACTTTAAAAGAAAACTGCTTTGCATTCACCGGAGCTAAGACTTGTAATGCGATTTGCGTTGTATCTATCTATGTTTTAAGGTAAGATAAAGGTTAATGGGTAGCCTAGACCTATACTAGTTACACCAGCAAACCTTATTCTCAAACATTAAGCTGTTAATATAGTCAACTCACTAACCCGCAAACTATTCATTTTCAGTAACAGCATCGACAAACGACAGCTTAAGTGATATCACTACGCTCGATGCGTTACCAGAGTGTTGCGAACGTCTGTATAAGCCAATGAGGACTTCAACAAAAAGTGTCACAAAATTAAGGAACATTTATACCAATACCACCAATATCAGCTGAGTGAGAGAACACGAAAATGGCAAATTCAAAGGGAACGGAAGATGGAAACTACACAAGTCTGTGTAGCACAGGTCTCTATGGCATTTTTCTCTTGGTGTAGCAATGATGTTCTTTTTCAACTTTCGTGTTACCGTATCGGTCATCTCTATAGCGATGTTTTTGTGCATAGTGACCTCGATTTTCTGTTATACGAAAATCTACCTGATGCTTCGCCATCACCAAGCACAGGTACAAGAAAATATCTACCAAGGAGAAACAAACGGAGCAAGAAACTCGCTGAACGTAGAACGGTACAAAAAGACAGTGTCTAGTGCATTGTGGGTACAGATTGCATTAGCAGTTTGTTATCTTCCATATGCAATCTTAGCTACGATATTTTACAGCAAGAAAATAAGTACAAGATTACTTGACCTTTCTTTAGAAGCAGCGATATCTTTTGTATTGTTCAATTCTTCTCTAAACCCATTTTTGAACTGCTGGAAGATGAAGGAAGTAAGGCAAGCGGTGAAGGTCACAGTCAGAAAGTTGTGGTGTTTCTCAGCTTAATTGTACAAAAAATCTTAGATCTGCATGTGATTAGTATTTTCATTGGTAGTACTGCATGGGTGCCTTACTGTATCGTTGGAGACCTGACAACGCGATATGAAAGA